>CAUYPK010091794.1:0-28439 GCA_963574355.1 Loris lydekkerianus | reverse complement strand
GGAAAATGCCAGGAAGGCTATGTTGAATATTGGGATGAAAATGTGTCAAATGGTTTATGAAGCTAGTATATGATGCCCCATGATCATATCAATGTACACAGCTATGATTTAATAAAAAAAAATAATAATAAATAAATATTCTGAACTTGTACTAGGAGAGTAGAAAGAAAGAGGCAGTTACTTTTGTGGACAAGAAACACTCTAGATTGGAAATCTGGATCACAGAAAGTGAATCTTATAAAATGCCTACTGTATTTATTTTCTAGAATGCTGTAATAAATGATAACAAATTTGCATGGCTTAGAATAAAAGAATTTTTTTCCTTATTGTTCTAAAGGCTAAAAGTCCAAAATCAAAGTGTTAAGCCAAGCAATGATCCCTCCCAACCCTCTTGGGGAGGATCCTTCCTGGCCTCTTCCAGCTCCTGATCCTCCAGGCATTCCTCGTCTTGTGGCCACGTTAACTCCGATCTCTGCCTCTTTGTTAACGTGGCTCTCTTCCCTCTGTTTCTGCGTCTTGTTTCCTCCTCTTATAAGGAGACCGGTCCGATTGGATTTAGGGCCTTCCTTAACCCAGAATGACATTATCTTAACTGCAGCTGCAAAACTGTTTCCGACTACGGTCACATTCACAGGTACCAAGGATTGGAACATCAATATAACTTTTCAGGAGGCGTAGTTACTCAACAACTACTGTCTAGTACATGCTCATTAAAACACTGAGTTTCTGCCCTCCTAGGTTTAAAGGTTAGGATTTAATTAAAACATCAGATAGTAAAAGCTCATCAGCTTTTTTGCAGTTCACATTTCCATATATTGGCTTTTATATACACAGTTTTCATTATTACATTATTATCTGTAGGGTTTCTTATTCTGTCTTTAAATATAAAAAGGATTATCTTCTTTAAACAAAGAAAAATGATAAAGTAAATTTAATTACAAATTAAAGATGGGGATAAGAAAGAGTAACAACTCTCCAAAACAGAGTAATCATGGATCTTGTATAATCTGTCTCTCCAGTGATTTGTTTAAATAGGTAAACTAACAAAACAGAATGATGAAATCTTGCCTAGAGCTGAGCAGAGGAATTAACTGACATCCTGGTATAACTTAAAAGGCAAAAACTTAAATACAATAAAATTTGAAATTTTTGAAAATATTGTGACACATAAGCAGAAATATTGATATACAAGTGAGATTAACAAATTTTATCTTTAATAGGTATTTTCATTTATATGCATGTCCAGCCTGAAAATATATTTTTCCCCATTTTTTTTTGGAACAGAGTCTCATTTTGTCACCCTGGGTAGAGTGCTATGGCATCACAGCTCACAGCAACCTCAAACTCCTGGGCTCAAGCAATCTTCTTGCCTTAACCTCCCAAGTAGCTGGGACTACAGGTGCCCGCCACAGTGCCTGGCTATTTTTAAGAGATGAGGTCTCTCTCTTGCTCAGGCTGGTCTCAAACTCATGACCTCAAGCAATCTATCCAATTCAGCCTCCCAGAATGCCAGGATTACAGGCATGAGCCACTGCACCTAGCCGAAAAACATACTCTTTTTAATATTTGAGTTTTCTATAGTCTTTAAGAAAGACACATAAGTGGTATGCAAAAGCATTTTCCATTTTTTGCTTACTGCAGCTATTACAAATTTATTGTTTCAGCATACTTCACACTATACACTCAGGCCTTCAGAGAAAACAAAGTGATCTCATGACACCAAGGAAGATATTATTACTATAAGTGCTATATTTATATAAATATGAGCCTTAAGGGATTTCATCAAACATGATAATTGTGGGATAAAATAGATAATTCAGGAAAATGGAGCAACCGATCAAGGCATTCACCCCAAAATGCACTGAGAGCTGGCCATGTCCCAGGCACTAGTGAGGGCAGTGAACACATCATTCCAAGTTCCTAATGTTGAAAAGCTACCAAAGGGCCATAAAGTGAGACTCTGTCTCTATAAAAAAAAAAAAAAAAAGAATTTAACGAGGTGCCTTATATTTTTATTTGCCCAATTGGACGATCTTAGTGGAGGGAGACAGCACATAAAAGCATGAAAAAAGTAGTATGTCATACGATGATAAATGCTATGAAGAAAATGAGGCAAGAAACCAGGACTGCTGTGAGGGTGAGAGGTCACCACTACCTAGATCACAGGGAAAATGTCTCCCAGGAGAAGATTTGGAAGCAAAGACCAGAAAGAAGTGGGAGTGTGGTCCACTCCACCAAAGCCCTCCCGGCTCCCAGGAGAGACGGGAAAACCTCTAAGGCAAGAGAACTGCTGGACTTCTCAGAGAACAGCGAGCCCAGGGAGCTGGAGCAGAGGGAGTAACAGGAAGGGCAAATTTTTGTCGACCCTTTCAGAATTTGTTCTTTGCCAGAATTAAGTTTTTGGCATTCATCAAAACATGACCTTCCCTGTGTGTGTCTGCTCACCTCTCCCTTCCCATCTCTGGCTGGCTGTCTCTCTCTTTACCTCTGCTCTCCAAACCTGCCTTTATACACATTCATACATGGCTCACTTGTAAACCAAACACAAAGTGCTGTCTGCCGTGAGAAAAAAAATAATGAGCAATTTAATTAATCTAGGACTTACTTACACTTGTGTTGTCAATTTTGACTATTTGCTTATTTAACTAAATTGTTCTGCTTTCATGCCAGTCGTTAGTTCCATCTATAAATAATAACGTATTCCCATTCCATAAGTATGTTAGAGTTCCATGTGTTTTGCATCTTGGAGCAAAGACCAAGAGTGCAGTATTTTTACGTAATGAAACCTCTAATCAAATCCTGTGGGTTTGCTAGCAATTGATTAATCTTTAAAATAATATCACATATCAAGACTCTACTGCCAAAATGTGTTAACCTCATACTTTGTTTTACAAATTCCCTTTCATTTAACTTCCGGTCACTTTGTATACTTTGTAACTCTCGCAGCTCTCACTATGGGTCCAGGTGGGCCCAACATGTGGACAGGACACTGCCCCTAATAGTAAGTCAGGAATTTAAATAGTTGAGCGTTTGAGTTCAGGTTCCCCCTCTGGCCAGGCAGCTCCCTAATTCTTCACTGTCTAGAAGTTTAAACCTCTGCCTTCCTCTTGTGATTTTCTCTTCTATAAACCTATTTGTTCTGTAAGCCCTGGCCCAGTTGCTCAGGTAATTTTACCTGCTGATAAAATTTTCTAAATAAAAGATCTGAATATTAATCATTTTTTTTATTTCCAAGTTTTCCTATCTCATGAGCTGGAACATCCCAAATTAGCCTGCCTCTCTGACACTTTACTTTCCCTAGACTTGTGTCCAAGCTACCATCATCCTTCTTGACGCAGGTCAATGTTCTCTTGATAGGCTGAACTTCCCCTGAGCATCAGAAGATGGATTTTCTCTCAGTTCATGTCCACTCAAGCCCAATTCAGAATATGATTCCAGGTCCTGCTATCCCTGTCTGCCCTCACTGGATCAGGCAGAACCAGGAAAATTAGGAATACTCTAAGTTCTGCCCCTGTTCCCAATAATGGGACTGATTGGATACTGTTTCTTCTTGTTTTCTGTGCAATGGAAATATAACCAAACTTCACTCAAACCACCAGACAAAAATACCATCACAAATCTCCTGAATATCGAGGTTATCTAATGAGATGTACGGTACACATATCAACTCATACTTCCAAAACCATGCATTAGAAGAGCAAGCTTGTATTTGCAGAAATTCAAACTTTAATGTATTTCCAATTTTTCTTCACTTTTATATGCTCCTACAAAAGAGATACCATTAGTCCCTCCCTCTCAATTCATCTAATCTCTTGTTTCCTGAACAAAATTTAGGCTTCCAAATTTCACAGTGAATTTCTCTTTTTGGTCTGTGCCCCCTCTCCACCTTTGTTTCATCCCTTTTGCGTTTTCTCCCTTATAGCCTATAGAACTTCTCTTTTTTAGGCCAGTCCTTGGATTCTTGTCTGGTCCCAGCAGACATTCAGCTTTTTCTTCCCAGCAAGTACCTGTCTCTGACGCTTGATGCATAGTTGCCAAAGAACACTTCCTTTGTCTAAGTAAAGAGAGTCATGTTTGACTGGGTCTTAAGATAAAGCAAAAACTCATCCTTTGTGCATTGGAGAAGTAGTCCTGATGCTTTAACATTTATGTTCTAGACACAACATTTCTACTCTTCAGCTGCATGACCTTAATCCTGAAGTCTTTGTTTTCTCATTTGTAAAATAAGGATATTGGCTATTTGATCTTCAAGGTCACCTGCTCCTCTGCAGTTGGCGATGCAACTATTCATCACTTTCGGCAGATGCTGTCCTCTGTAGAAAAATCTTGTCCATAGAATCTGACAGAAAAAAATTAAAATGATCCCAGGAATTTTTCCCCATCAGAATTTCTGTCTTCACAGTCATATACGTATATTTTATAAAATCCTAAGAAGAGGAAACTGTGAAAATTAGAAACAAATTTATATTAGGTAATTATACATCACACATTATATCAACTATGCAGGAGAGAAAAGACTTCTCACCCATAGCTAGGTTCATAGCCAAGACTTTTACAACAAAAGACAGATTAATAAGATAAAAGCATAAAAAGGTTTTACATAACTTAGGGACCTTATGAAATGAAGAACAGAAGGGAAATAAAAACCTTGGGACCCCTCTGCTAAGTTTTATAAAGAAGTGGATAGATAAGGAGAAGTATGATTGGGCAGAGGGCTATGACCTAATGGTAATAAACTGGAGGGAATTCAGTATGGTCTATCTGTTCTGCATCCCTGTGTCTTTAGAGGTAAGGATGTTTCTCTCTTCTTGGTGTAGGGAGAGCACCTCTGGGATAAGGTTTTCATGACACGCTTCAGGGCAAAAGAACCAAGGCAAGGTGAGCCTGACACTCTTGCTTCTGCTGTTTTCACAAATGCCAGGCTAAAAAATAATAATAATAATTAAAAAAAAAAAAGAATAGAGAGACTCTTACCAAAATTTCCTAAAAGTAAATACTGTAAGATTTTGTATACTGTTACCTACATACCTTATATTGATTATCTGCTATTCTATTTGGAGGTGAGCACATAGTTTCAGAGTTTTTAAAATTGGACAGATTGGATCAAATGTAATTGTGATCCCTGCTCTTTTCCTTTTTTCTTTTCTTTTTTTTTTTTTATTGTTTGGAATTCATCGAGTGTATAAAGAATTAGGTTACAGTGATTGTATTTGTTAGGTAGAGTCCTCTTATAATTATGTCCCACCCCCAAGAGGTGTGCCCTACACTGTGACCCCCCCATTCAGCTCCCTCCTTCCTTCTCCCCCACCTTGTATTAGATCATCTACTGTCTTCATATTAGAATTTAAAAAGGAGCCAAGAATCCCATATATCACTGAGCAAGAGTCATGAATAGAACCTTCTCTAAATAAGGCAGACGAATGGCTAACAAACATATGAAAAAAATGCTTATTGTTCCTAATCATAGGAGAAATGCAAATCAAAACCACCCCGAGATATCACCTAACCCCAGTGAGAATGGCCCACATCACAAAGTCTCAAAACTGCAGATGCTGGCATGGGTGTGGAGAGAAGGGAACACTTTTACACTGCTGGTGGGACTGCAAACTAATGCAACCTTTTTGGAAGGAAGTATGGAGAATCCTCAGAGAATTCAAATTAGACCTCCCATTTGATCCTGCAGTCTCTTTTTTTGCTTTTCTAGTGTATGTTATGAAAGTAAAACCTTCTTTGTTAACCTATTGTAAGGATATAAAGAAAGGGTGAGGAATAGTTGTATCCTAAAACTCACACACCAGGATCAGTATAACTTTATAATGTTTAAAGAACATATTTGACAATGAAGACTCAGCCACCTCATCTAATATCCAAGTAATTAAAAAAATTGGTTTTTAAGGTGAATTGGGATGATTTTATAATTTTCCAAATAAATGTGCCTGGTTCACCAGGGCTTGTCATCGCAGTCCTCCCTGCCTAGATTTTTCTGGTGGTTGTAGTGATGGTTGATAACCTGTAACTTCCTCCCAACAGCAACACCCCACTTTTCTCCATATTTCTCACTGCCTGCATTCACCCTATTGATTCCAGAGCCAGCCCTGACAAAGTTCAGATGCTTTATTGCAGGGTTTGGAATTGTCTAGCAGATACGCCCAGTAAATTCTAGCTCTCCCATTAATCCCCAGTCCCGGCCATTGCTGTACTGCTGTCAAGTTTCTGCTTCCGATTCCTGCTGAGCCTGAGCTCTCTGGGATGAAGCCTTGGTCCTACTTGGTTCAGGTCTACCTCTAGATAAGATGCAGTGATTTATTCCCACATCTTTGCTATGTTCCTTCCAGAAATGGGCTCCTCTTCCCAGAGACAAAGCGCTGCCATTCAGCTAATTGTAATGTTGATCACACAGCTTGTTCTTCCACGACCATGGCTCTCTCACCACTCACAGTAACCACACGGAGATTTGCCATGATCCAGCCCCAAGGGGAGCTCTGCTCTCCAGGTTCAGTTTCTTGCCCTCATCCCCTTCCATTCCTCCTGGGGATGAAATGACCCTCTGACTCATTCTCATAGATCCAAAGAGTGCGGGAAAGTACGCAGTCATCTGGGTGGATTCATGACCATCTCGTGCATTCAATGGAAAAAGAATTAAGGTCATTTATGAATATCCATCCCTCTTCTAAAATAAAGTGGTGTTAAACAAGGTATTGAAGGATCAACCTTGCAGTATTTGCAAAGATAAATGAGAATTAATTAAAGACATAAACTTTAACAACAGCAATTTGTACTTAACAGCTTTTCAATCTGTTGTTCCTTTTCCTACAAATGGTTAGTTCAAAGGGATGATGAACAGTTCATTGAAAATAATGTCACATAAAAATAATCATGAGGCCATTCAATATTATAATATCAGATTTACTTGCCTATTAAAAAATACTATGTTCTTTTTTAAAAATTATTCCTTGGTTTGGTAATATTCTTCATTTAAATTTCAAACCATTAAAAAGTAATACTCACATTTTTTCTGATACAGTTTACGAAGTTATTTTACATCAGTTTATATATTAGTAGGAACAGAGAAAAAAAATGTTAAAGTACATTTGAGCACACACCCAAGGTTTTTAAAACTATCACTTCCCATAAAAGGTTTTTTCCTCCCCCACTAAGATTTCTATACGCTTCAATTGAAATATCAAATTAAGGGTGCCTTTTTTGCTTTTACTCACTGGTCACTGTCTAGTTTTTACTTAACCTCCTGACCAGATGTGAGAGGCAGAGCAAGGCTGGGGAACAAGTAATAGTAAATTGACTTTTGACTCAGATGGAGTTGGAAGCTAATGTAGCTTCTCCACTCCCCTTCACTCTGTTCTTGGATCTCACCCTCCGTGGCCTTCAAATTCTCTCATCTCTAAATAGTAAGAATATCTTCTGTTTTAGTGGGTCATTCAAAGGACTTTTATAATAGACAATATCTGTAAAATACTTTGTTCAGTGCCTAACATATAGTAGAAGCTTAATAAAAGAATTATTTTATTTTAAATGACATAATAATTATATAGCTCTGGAGGAATTCAGGCAGATGTAATAATTAAATGCTTAAATCTATTCTAATTATACTCATGCTTTCTTGAAAACCTTTTTAAATACTCCATTATTTTTTTCTATACTAATTGTCTTTTAAAGGAAGAACCTATGGCTGTGTTCTGAGGTGGAAAATATCTTGTAAGATTCTATTTTATGCCAGAACTTCTTTCTTTTCTTTCTTTTTTTTTTTTTTTCCAAAATATGTGCAGAGAAATAGAGACAGCGTCATGAAGGGACACTGTTTCCTGGTTCAGATTTTCCAGAAGGTCTTGTCTGTATTGCTTACCCCTGGATGCTGATGGACACGTAAGCTCCATGGTGCAACTTCACAGGGAGTCAATGGTATTCCATGTTAAGTGATAAATACAAAGTATACTCAGCCGTATGAAGGGGTAGAATTTAAAAGGAATATGAATTAAAAAGGATGCTTAGGGTTCGCCTGAAGTCATTTTCTTTTCTTTTTTTTTTTTTTTTTTTGTTTTTTGCAGTTTTTTGGCAGGGGCTGGGTTTGAACCCGCCACCTTCAGCATATGGGGCTGGCGCCCTACCCCTTTAAGCCACAGGAGCCATCTTGAAGTTATTTTCTCACAGGGGACTAATTTAGGCTACAACCAGGATATCCAGCACATTTAGCCCTTCTGATGTTAGAAATACCATACAAACGTTGAAAAATAAATAGTGAATAACATTTTATTACTTGGAATCACAGGAAAATATAAGAGTATTGTCACAGTTGGTGATAACACGAGAAGGACACTTCACTTAAAGTTTACTTTGATGTATAATCCATGTTAAAATGCAGTCACTTCAATGACTCCTGTGCTCTATGTAGCATTAGATACTTTAGATATGTCAAAGGCC
Source organism: Loris lydekkerianus (assembly GCA_963574355.1). NCBI lineage: Eukaryota > Metazoa > Chordata > Mammalia > Primates > Lorisidae > Loris > Loris lydekkerianus. The sequence continues at coordinate 20,003 of CAUYPK010091794.1, read as the reverse complement.
CCTGAATCTAAGCTGCACAAATCTTAGAACTTCATAAGATGATTGACAAGTATTTGTGGGATTATCTTTTTAGAATGTAGAATAGAAAATTTTATCTATCTACATTTAAATTCCCATTAACAGAGATTATGATCTCATTTAAACTAGGATATAAATATGTTATTACTTGAGTTAGTCACCTAGATACTTTGTGCATAGATACAGCAAACAAAATAGTACATAAGAGTATGGAAGTAGAATAACACTTCAAGATATTTTAATCACTCTTTTTCTTTCTTAATTATAGCACTGGTTCTCTATCAACCACCGAAATTATGAAACATGCATGCTATGTTAAAAACACAGAAACAAATAATCTTTTCCTTTCGTAAGGTCACAATAATTTCAAAGCACTATTTGCAGTTTATATACACTAAATTGATAAAACAGACTTTAGGTCATAAGGTTGTAGGGACTATGGTTAACACTGAACACATACATAAATATAAGAAGTGGGTAGGCGGTGTCTGTGGCTCAGTGAGTAGGGTGCCAGCCCCATATACCAAGGGTGGCAGGTTCAAACCCAGCCCTGGCCAAACTGCAACAAAGAAATAGCCGGTGTTGTGGCGGGCGCCTGTAGTCCCAGCTACTTGGGAGGCTGAAGCAAGAGAAGCGCCTAAGCCCAAGAGCTGGAGGTTGCTATGAACTGTGTCACCACAGCACTCTACCAAGGGTGACAACGTGAGACTCTGTCTCTAAAAAAATAATAATAAATAAAAATAAAAAATAAAAAGGAGGCATCTGTCTTTCTTGCTGACTTGAGGAGAATACTTTAAAAATAAGCTCATGAGATGGCTGCCGATTTTTCTGGATAAAGAGAACTTTATATTCAAAGTACAACACTTCCTTTTCTCATCTGTAAGTCATTGTTACAAAAATGAAAACTTCAGTTCTTCAAAAATAAATCTTCTGCTCCTTTGATGAGATCAATAATTTGATACTCACTTTATATTTTATATTAATTTGTTGGGTCTTGTAGGAAAATTGCGTGATGCTTTAATATATAGACACTTACCTGAACATATAACATCAAAATATCTGGACAAAAAATAATTATAAAAATTACTTCTTTCTTTTTACATTGTACCAAACATCTGCATATTTTGAGACATCTGGATATTTGATAACCATCAACGTCAAAATGATTAGCTGAGCATTTCATTTTTTATCTAAATGATTTGGCACCGAGGTGATACAGATTTAATGATTATTAATTAACCTTGAGATCCAAAGAGAGTCAGTGAAAGTTCTGCCATGAAATATAAGAGAAGCCATTCACTTTTATGAAAACTATATTGCCTATCTGAATCTAAAAGAAATCACAATTTATTCTAGAAGATGTACATATAAATATATTTTCTTCGATCTTTAAGACAAAAAAGAATTACAAAAAAATGACAGGGTGGAATATTTAGGTTTTAAAGGCTAAACTTCATAAGTGGAAATCTTGTGAGCGAGGTGTCGGGGCTCCATGTCAATTAGCTTCAGGGACAGGAGACAGTATTCAGAGTCCACTGTCTCAAAGGCATTCGGATCCTAACAAGTCCAATGAAGCTTCTGCTTGGTTGCAACAGTTCCGGGGAGACTGCTTAGCAAGCCACAAGGATGCTGTTAGACTAATCAAGTTGGTCAGCTCCACTTTCAATTTTGTATCAAAATAGGTTAAGAAGACAGATGGAATGGGGATTTTAGAAATCTTGGTAATGGATGTGAGATGGGAGAACAGATTAAAGGGGACACTATTGTGACAGGCGGCAAAGCTCTTTCGATGGTGCGGAGCTATGTATGTGAGCAGGAAAGAGGCTGAGGATGCTGGGAATGGACCGCTAAAGGAAATTACAAAGTTGGGATGAAAATTCCTTTTTTAAAAGACAGATTGGAAGAGTTATCTACTGTGTCAAGGACAATTGTATGTGTGTGTATGAGGACATGTGTGTGTGCTTGTACTTGTATAGACTACATACCCACAAAGCTTAACGCTTACATAAAATCTAAAAAGAAAATGAAAATCAACTACTATATTTTTACCTCCACCATGGAATATGGTCATTGTCATGCCTCACAAATTCCCTGTTTGTCCAAGTCCCACTGGAGTCCTGTCCTCCAGTGTTGGGTAGTGTGTCCTCCTTTCTCTCTTCCACAGTTTCCTCTCCCTGTCAGGTTAGAAATCGCTTTCGATAATTTGTTTCTCTGATTTAGCATAGTCTCTGCCAATTTACTTCTGCCCAGCTTTTCTGAAACGCTTCTAAGACCACAAGTGACTGCTTTATCATTTAATTCATGCCATAAACTTCATAAAAGAGTGCCTGCCGTTATAACCTTCTAATTTTCATACATAATAGATAGCTGAAGATGTGACATTAACATCACATTTATTTTAAATCTCAATATTCTTTACAAAATAGAAGTAGTATATATACTTTGACATTAAAATCTTTTGTACTGACTGGCATCGTGGCCAAGATTAATAGTATAGTAAGTTGGACCTCAAATGCTCATCCATTGGAATGCTGGTAGGGATCCAACACAGATTTGGGGGTGGGGGAACTGACCCTTTTATAGCTACGACCTTGGAGAGGAAGGCCTAGGGCCTTTTATTCACACCTGTATCTTTTTTGCTTTACCAGTTTTCACAAAGACTTTAAACTTATCACCTGCCAAAACTCTGCAAGAAGTAGCTTTAATTAGTGTCACAGAATAGCAACCCCCCAGATACTGCAAAGAAATCCAAACATCCATTTATTTGTTCATTTCACATACATTTTTTTGTGTTCCTTGTTCACTATGAGTAGACACAGCCCCTCTCCTTAAGGAAGAGGCAGAAGTGAGTAGCAACCAGCCAACAAGGGAGCAAAAGATAATACACACACAAAAACGTACCTTATAATAAGTGCTAGGAAGAAAACAAATTCAGCCATGGCAGAAAGGTGCTGGCAGGGAATTGTGGGAAGAGGACAGCTCCAGTCCATCCCAGCAGCACTTGCTGCTGCGGCATCTAAGCGAAGCAGCTACGAGGCTTCTTGCCCTGCGGGGCTCTCAGCAGAAGGAAGTAGTCTTTGTTTCGAAAGCCACACTAGTTGGGGGGAGGCCTGAGGAGAGGCCCCAGTGAATATGGTAGATTGGAGTGAAAGCCTGGCCTGAAGGTTGGAGAAACTAAACCTGCCTGCTAGACAGGCTTCTGCCAAGTGAACCAATCTTGTTACGCTTTGAACAGCTCCCAGGTAAAGAAAGGATGTTTTAATCAGGAAACAACAACCATTAACAATAAACGTAAGAGACATGATTGTTAAAGATAAAACAAAACCTTTTTGGACAAAGCTTTTTTAAAAAGTGTAAGGATAAGTTAAGATACTAAGAAGATATACTAAAAACAATCCAGAGAGAAAACGGGCAAAACATAAAACAGATTTCATAAAGACAAAATTAGAGGGCGGCGCCTGTGGCTCAAGGGAATAGGGCGCAGGCCCCATATGCCGGAGGTGGCAGGTTCAAACCCAGCCCCGGTCAAAAACTGCAAAAAAAAAAAAAAAAAAAAAATTAGAATGCCTACAAAAGATGTAAAAGATCTCTAACAACTTCTGAAATACTGACTGAAGGGGCGGCGCCTCTGGCTCAGTGAGTAGGGCCCCGGTCTCGGCCAAAAACTGAAATATTGTCTGAAGAAGACTGACCAGAGGTGCCAAGGTGTGAATGAAGATGTGGAAAGGTAAGACTCACACATGTCACTGACTGAAGCATAAATTACTCCTGCTGCAGAGGAGAGCACTTCCAAAGCACCTGGTAAATTTGAACATGCTCAGGAGCTATGACTCAGCACTGGATGAACTCCCTAAAGTAACTCTAGCACATTTCCATAGGGAGTTATACCTGTGCCAGGAAACTCAGGTCAGCTCCCTTTGTAATGGTGAAACATAGCAACAACCTAATTATTCTTCAGTAGGACAATGGATACACTATGTTCACACAATAGGATAATGACCCAAAATTAAAATAAATGAATTATACATGTCTTTGCATGCATAGGGCAAAATACTTATATTTACTTAGTGTAATAAGTAAATTTACTTATAAGTATAAGTAATACTTATAAATACTTATAGTTGCCATCTTTAAAACCCAAGATGCAAAAATGGAGTATTAAATATTTAAAGTTGTAAAAGGTATACCAAATGTAAAGATACCTCTTTATACAAACTTTATACCTAGGAAATAGCTTCACAAGTATCTTGTATAGAGATGTCCATATTTTGTAAAATATAAAATTATGCATAGGTACATATTCCAACTTCAGGAAAGTGATTCCATTGGAGAAAAAAGGGAAAGGAAATAGAAGAGGCTTTAACTGATTTATAACATTCTATATTAGCGCTGCAGTGCAGAGGCGTCAACACGTCACCATCTTTCAATCAGGGAAGTGGGCATCTCTGTGATAGTATTTTTGTATTAGATGAAATAAGAACTGTACTGTGAAGTTCACAAACAGGCAGGTCTCATGACAAGAACAAAAATCTCAGTTTGTCAGGAGAGAGGCAGAAGCACGAGTTAGCTGATGGTGAGCTCTGGCCTCGGATGTGAAAAATCCAGCCCTGAATTTAGGAGGTGAGTTCCTTGTTCTCCTAAAGATTCCAGTTTTTCCTTTATAAAGTGGAGATAATAATGGAATCTAATTGATAGTATTGTTGGGATGCAAAATGTGTTAATATTGCATATAAAACAATTGGCACTGTACTCAGAATAAATGTTCCATAAATGTTAAAGGGCACAGGATCCATTCACTCATCCAGATAGCATTAAAATTTCCAAGCCAAAAATATAATTATTATAAAGATGTTCTGAAGGTAAAAGGAATGATACTTTAATTTAATTGCAAACAGTAGTTGAACATACTAGTTTCCAGCCACTTTATATCATTTACCTGTTATCCTACAAATGACCATCCAAAGGTAACTCGATCATGCTGTGTAGGGAGGCTCAGGCTCTAAGAGGCTCAGTGTTCTGCCTAAATCTGAGGTCCAGATTAAAGCCCACATCTGACTGCTGAGTTTTTTCACCTACAGTGATGCTCAAACTGGGCTACCACAGGCTACAGCAGCTTATAAGTGTTTGAGAATTGTGCTTTTCATAATTCTACACCCTCATGTCTTTCTGGAGACTAGAAGACGATTTCTAATGTTCGAGTTAATGCATAACTTTGCATGAACTTTGCATAAACTTTGTTTTCTAATGTTCGAGTTAATGCATAAGTTAATGATATTTCAATTTGGAAATCTAATACAAGTACAATTTTAAAAAGAACAAAGTTGCTTAACCTTCAGCTTATGACTTTCTAAATTTGTTTTTGATGCATATCATAGAATCTGATACTTAGTATAGATAAACTAGGTGACAGGATGTTTTTGGTTTAATAAGAATAGTATGTTATATACGAAAATAATACAGGTTGAATGTCCTTTATCCAGAATGCATGGGGACCAGAAGTATTATAAATTTTTAATTTTTTAAGAATTTAAATATTTTTAGATACATGGTAAAATATCTTGGAAATGGAACCTGAATCTAACACAAAATTTATTTATATATTTTATACAGACCCTATATACTCACATCTCCTGAAAGTAATCATTATATTTTCAATGATTTTTTGTGCATGAAACAAAGTTCATGAACATTAAAGCATCGGAAAGCAAAAGTGTCACTATCTCATTACTCACGTGGACAATCTGTGGCTGTGAGGCATCACTGACATTCCTGACTCAGACTTTACATGGTACCAATAAGCAATCATTTTCTTACGTTGATTTACATGTAAATACTTAACAGCATAAAAAGACGATGTACCATTAATATAGTGAAAAAAATAAATGTGTCAGGTGTGGAATTTTTTACTTGTGGTGTCATGTTGCCATTCAGAAAGTTTTGGATTTTGGAGAATTTTGGATTTCGGACTGGTACATCAATGAACCTTATGCCTGGAAATCTTAAGCCAGTCTCTCTTCTGGGTTTTAAGTCATCCGAAAGTTCATATGTGATGGGAAGTACAGCTGTCCAAGTCCCAGAGCAAAAGCTGCCTCCAGTGCTCAGGATGGTCCCTTTCCAAAGGCTGCCAGTGGCAGAGAAAGCCCCGACCAAGTCAGGAGAGTTGCATCCTATTTATAGAACTGCCCCAGAGCAGGAAAATCACTCCTGGGACTCTGAGCTGTATCTTGCCAGACTTCAGTTCCCTTCTATGTAAATGAAAACATCGAACAAGAATGGGAAAGTATTTTTCAAATCTGTTTTTGGTCCTATAGTCCTTTGTTCAATTGAAATTTTAAGTAAAAGTCAAATATGTAAATTTGAGTCTGAGAAGGGGACTTTAAGCACTCTCCCCAAATCCTTAGAGACATCTCAAGGAGCACTTTGAAACAACTCAGAGCAATCTTTGAAAAAAAAATCAGTGGACAAGATGAACACTGAGGTTAAATTAAATAAGGAGAAAATTACGGCCCCCAGGGTCTGATCAGCAGGTTTGAATGTCAGCTCCTTCACTCATTAAGCGGTTTGACATTAACTAAATTAACTACTCTAAAACCAGTTTCCTTCACTCAAAACCAGTTTAACATTAACTAAATTAACTACCTATATACTCGAGTATAAGCCGAGTTTTTTCATCACAAAATTTGGGCCAAAAAACCCGAACACGGCACAAATTTTGTGCCGGAAAAAACTCGGCTTATACTCGAGTATATACGGTACTCTAAAACCAGTTTCCTTCACTCACTGGGTTACTATGGAGCATAAATTAGATGGTACATGTGAAGTGCCTAGAAAAGTGCCTGAAACATAAAAAATAAATCAACAAAGTAGTCTACAATCAATTTACTATCGCCATCATCATTATTATTAATATGTAATTAATCAAATGTGCAAAACAATGTGTAAAACCTCGCACTGCCTGATACAAGGGTGTGTGTGTGTGTGTCTGTGTGTAACATCCACCACTTCTACCTTCCTGGCAAGATACCTGCTATCAGGCAGTAGAAATATAAAATGCTAGTGGATTAGATTAAAAGGTAATGCGAAGTTGAGCAGCAAATCTCAGAAGGCGATGATGACAAACACCTACGTTCTGCACGTGACAATGAATATTGAGCTAACAGAATTTTTGTCAGAAACTTTCTTCCATCCCCAGCAGTTTAGTATCTACTTTTCTGGATATTTTAGTGGTTGAATTATTCCCGGCTACACAGGCATGAGAAATGTTCATTAAGAAAAGAAACATTATAGTCACTGCCATGTAAAAATGACTTTGACAGCCTAGTTCTTTATGAACTACTTGTGTGTTGGCTTACCCTGACTTTGCACAAGTTGGCCACTGAAGCAGAAAAATCACTGCCAGGGTTGTCAGATATCATCGGTGCAAGGTGCCTTTCTGTGTGCTTGGCTGAGCAGCGTCCAGTGACATCTGACGTGGGGCTTCTCCCAAGGCTGTGGTGTGCTGTGTGCAGCAAATCCAAGCTGAAAGACCCGTGTGCGGCTGGGCATTCTTAGTAGGCCTCCAGGCCGTTCCCATTCATTTATAAAATGCCTGTTTTTCTACTTCAGAATAATCTTATGTTCTTTCCAGTAACCATTGTAGTACTCTTTTGACTTTCTAGTCTGACAGGCTTGAAATGGCCTGATAGGATTGAATTGAAGTATGAAAACCCACAGTTGCAAAAGTCAGAAACAGAGGAGAACCTGAACCCCGGTCAGCAGACTCACCTTCACAGCTGCACGAGTAGACAATCCAGGCCTCCTCCAGCTCTATGATCCTAAATTATGTCTTTGTTTTGAATTAGCTTGTGGGTATCATGTTTGCAGAGCAGTTAATCCATCCCCGAAATTTGTACTGTTTCTGGTGGTTCTCTGACTTTCATTGCAAATGGAATTTCAGTGTCTGGTTTATGGGAGAGCTACTGAAATAACAGAAGGAGAATTATCACAAGTCTCTTATGGAAATCATTAACTACTGGCAATTAATCTAAATAGGATATTTATTTTAATTCCATCTAAGCAAGAAACTTTGTCTCCCTGGGTATATAATGTAATGCTCCCTTAAGTTCGAATGTACTTCTTTAAGTTTTTGGTCACAGTACTGCTGGGTTATCTGCTCATTTAATGCATGTATTTGGGACCTCCTCTATGCCTAACTCTTGGTATTCAGAGATGAATGGGACCAAGTCCCTGTCCTCACAGAGTCCCCAGTCTGCTGGAGGAGGAAGCTATGCAAACAAGCCAGATGGTAGTGACATGTACTGGGCAAGGAGGGGGAAGTAACAGAAGAAAAAGTCCTAAACTCAGCCTGGAAGTTGAAGGAAAGCTTTCTGGACAAAGTTGTCGCAGCCCCTATGGCCCTGGTCTCCATGGCAGCAGGAAGGAACCAGGCCTGACAAATTAGTACAAGCTTGCAGGAGGTGGGCTAACCTTAATTGCAAGATAGCCCCGAGCAACCTCCATAGTAGCCTTTTATTGAGACAGCACAAGACAGGTGAGGGGAGTATTAGACAATGACTGCGTGGCTAAGGATCGCCATGGGCTGGGCTCAATCTCCACAAGGAGTACCTGCAGGTGAATCGCCCGAGGGTTCGCCCCTCCCCAGCCGCAAATCATCTTGCTCTGAGGTGTCTGGCTCTTGGCATCCTCTACACAAAGTAATGTCTGAGCTGGGTAAAAAGGCAATAAAATAATGACAATCAGTGATAGAAGTAAGAATTTGGTCATTTTTTTCCTCAAAAGGGTCCAAGTTAAAATAATTATTCAGGACATCTGAACAATTCATATGGGGTTCTATATTTAAGTAGCATTTTCCTATTTTCACCTGTTCATGGTTTTTTGTTTTTTTTTCCATTTTATAAAAACTCCCGAAAATGTGCGAACCAATGTTCCTCTTATTTTTCAAGTTAGTAAACTGGCTCTCTGGGCCCAGTCAATGACTGTTGGTTGAATGAGATTCATACAGTTGAACAAATAAATACTGTGGAGAGCTGACTACTGTTCTGTGCCTCAATTCTTTATTTGTAAAATTAGCATAGTAATCTTACTCCTCAAGATTATGGTAAGGAATAAATAAGTCATATACATTAATAACATAGACTAGTGCGGGGTGCAAAATCAGTGTCATCTAAGCTGGTTATTATTACTAGCTGTAGTAGCACGCCAGGTGTCTGTTTTAAACACCAAGAGTGAGCAGAAGGGCTGGTTTTCATGAAGTTCACAGCATATCTGGACTAGTAAAATGAAAAGAAATAAAGTTGAGGAGGGAAAAGGCATAGGTTGCAGAGGGATTTATATGCCATGGTAAGAATTTAGAATTTTAAGCAAATAAAAAGAACATTAACTTAGGTTTTAAAAAAGTATTTGTGCATTCTGAATAGGCACCAATGGAGGGAAATGATGGAGAGAACAGAAGAGTTAGAAGATTATTCAGATAATAGTGCTTTGGGCAAGAATATGTATGTGTGAGGGGACAGATATATGTTGAAAATTTGCCAGGGAGAATTCACTAATGGATTACATATATGATATTCAAAAAAGAGAGGTACCAGAATATTGGCTAAGCAGACAGATTTGAGATGGAAAAAGATTTGAGGAGGAAAATTGGCTATTGAAATCAAAATTTCCATTTTAGACATGTCAATAATAAATTGGTGACTAAGATACGGTATTGCAGAAGACCAAGGAACTGACTTGCTTTAAGAAAGATGGATAGAAATCAAAGACAAAAAGAAGGAAGAAAGATATTATTATGGCTTGAAGATCCAAGCTGAGGGGTGGGAGACAACAGCAATCATAAAAGACAAAGAGTATTTGGATCTAAACCAGAAAGATTACATGGAATAGTAAGGAGAATTAAAAGTGGAAAAAAAATGATCAGGGTTTAGAAGGTTAGCATGAACATTGTGAATTCATGTTCTGGTTGATTGGTAACAGTTAAAATTATCAAAACAAGTTGATTTGAGCTACATCATCTTAGCATTCATCCCATTACCTTCTCTGCGTTTTGCTCTCTCACTAGACTATAAATCCTTCTGTACTTTATTCATCTTTGTACGGCCACCACCTAAGAGGGGCTTGGCTTTCAGTGACTATTTGTGGACTTTAGAAAGAACAGCTTGTGCCAAAACAGAGGCCCAAATTGAAATAACAAGTTCCTTGGTTTCAAATCAAACCACATGCAAAGGAGTCAGGGGTGCCGAGAAGATCCCAGATACTGTCTTACCCGTGACAAACAGGGATGACACTTACCTCACATCCTGAAAACAATTCTTAGTATCCATCCTAAGATACTGGTGTAAAATCCACCAGATTTTACAGCAACATCTTTCTCTTACATTTAATATGCCAAATTCCAAGGCAAACTTCACCCTGGTCTACTTGAAGAAAATACAGAGATGTAGTTTCTCCTGCCCTGTGCCATTTCATTTATCTGTACCCTAATTCACTCAAAATTGAGAGGAAAAGCACATCCACATTGAAACGTTTGTATAACATTGATTGCTCTCCTTGCAATTATTCTAGCAACAACTGCGTAACAACATTAGGATGAAAATAATCTCTGTAGCTTGGCTTGTGTGGGCTAACACCCTAGTGAGATGAAAAAATTGTCTAAAATGTGTGTCTACTTTTCTCTGAGACTTGTCTTTTCAATGAGTATTTATTTACTATGCCTCCTGCTTGCTTTCAGTAATAATTTTTGAAGATGGAGAAAATTGTCTTTTCCACTTGAAAACACAATTTCTTTTTATTATAGTATAATAAAACTATCCCATTAAAAAAGTTTTTAAGCTGTGAGAATAGGTATCATTTTAAGTCAGTACAACTTGTTCAAATTTTGATAACAATAAATCAGACTAAAGGAATAGAAAACACATTTTTTTCTAGTCTCAATTACAGCAAGTATACATCATTCCGAAATATCTGCCTCTGTCTTGTCTTTTTTTTTTTTCAGCTTCTTATCTTCCCCCATTATTCTGAGCTCCCATAACACATCTCACACTTTCCTGCCTTACCCATGAAACTGATCCAGCCTCGTTATTGAAGAATTAGGGCCACCAGAGACTCCAAGCAGTACAGGGCTCATGTAAACCGTAGCTTGCAGGTAATAAGGAGAGGAGTTGGCACAGGGGTGAAGAGAATTTTCCTTTCCCCCTTCTGAGTGTTAGATAATTTAAGTCTATAAACCAAACTGACAAAAGACAGATTAACAGGAGAAAAAGTGCACAAATTTATCATGTGCACATAGGCCTGGAGAGCTACACAAAATGTGAGGCTCCAGGAAGGTCCAGACAGCTAAACTTTTTATATGATACAGCAAGGGATAGAAGCACAGAGCGTCTGGGGAATGTGGGGGTGGTGACAAGGAGGGTGAAGGGAGTGAATGCCTTGAACAAGGTTGTCTTATTGAGCAGATAAAGTCTCTCAGGTACCAGACCTCAGGAAGAACAGACGGTAGTCTGGGGTAATAATTTCTCTCTCAAAACCTTTCAAAGTGTAAGTCCTTAAGCCACCTTTTCTTGTGAGTTAATCTCTCCTAGATCTTGGGAAAATAACTCAGAAAAAGTCTCGGCCTAAATCCATGTTTACTATGCTAATGCACATAGATGTAAGTTTCTTTTACAGAAGGACAGTTTTTCAGAGCTGTCTCCTTGTGTCTGCAGGACTTCTGAATAGCCACCTCAAAACATGAAAAGAGCACCATTTGGGGTATCATACAGTCCCCCCCTTTTGAAACTTTATTTTCAGACAGTTTTACATATTTAAATAGGATGGGTAATTCTGGAGGCATTTGAACAGAAGTTTCAAGATAAGAGATGACCCAGGGGGAGACAACTATATTCAAAAACACAGAAAATGGTCTTATATTACAAGGTGGGGTTGCAGGGCTTCTCAAATTAAGCCTATATATGGTGTAAACAAGCAGGTCTTTAATATGAAGCTATTCTGAGGGAACAAAAGTGAATAATTAGAGCAGTCTATAAACTAGATGCTGAGTCCCAGAAGTTGAAAAAAAACTATAAATTTGAACTCAAAACATCTTTAGAGTGGAGGTAGACAGTGACAATCTGACAGATTTTAAGTTGTTGCCATGATTTCTCCAGAGCCTATTTGTCAAGTCGACCAACTTCAACTGGCAGGGCTTCAGGAAAATGGTACTTTTAATTTCAGTGATTCCAAGTGTAAAAAGATGGGAGGAAAAAAAATAGAAATGTTAGTTAGGAGAGTAGCAGCCAGATGTTAAAGGAAACCAAAGAATTCGGGGTCCAGTCTAAATCAAAGATAAATAATAAAATCTCAAACACAACAATGAGGGCTACAATTTAATAACAGGCATTATATAGTTTTGTTTTATTGAAACAATATTTTTCTCTCTCCAATTCCCTCATTTTTATCAAAGATAAGGACAGTAAAACTAATTTATTTGCAAAATAAGTTTTAGACTTGTTGCCCTTGGCCTGATCATTCAAATAAGCACAGCAAGAATGAGGACTTAGTATATAACCTTATTTGAAATTTTGCATTGCTAGAACTTTCACAAGGAATCTTAGATGAGACTTCCAAAAGCCTTTCCCAGCTCTGATGCCAAGCTGATAATTCTCCTTCAAATTACAGGTCTGTGATATCTGTAATTTTGGATGAATACCTCTCTTCTCAAGTTTCCCAAATTATCTTGAGGTTCTCGGGCCTGTTAGGAAGTGACATCTTTTGCTCAGGCAACCGTATGAATCATTTGTTCAAGGTCCCAGGCCAATTTTTCCAACAAGCTTTCCTTGGCTCCATAAAATTGATATTAATTTTTTTTTTTATTTCAGGTTAATGTGAGGTTGCAAACAGCTAGGTTATCATGTTTACATTTGTTAAGTAGAGTCCCTCTTGTACTTGTGTCCGGCACCCAAAGGTGTGCCATATGCCTTTATATTGTGCCTGTTAAGTGGGAGCACCCCAATCTCCCTCCCTCCTCCCCTCGGACCCCTCCTTCTCCCCCTACGTCTTGAACTGAATTGAGTTTTTCTCTTCTGTGGGCGTGCATTAGTTCGTCTACTGGCTTCATATTAGCATTGAGTACATTGGACACTTGCTTTTCCATTCTTGTAAAACTGATTTTAATTTTTTAAGCAGACTGATCATATCTTGAAAACATGACATCTCAATCAAAGTTTTGGTCATATAACCGGTGTTTTCAATTGTGTCCTATTACAAAGTGAACACATTCTATGGAACATATGCAAATAACTCTATTGCCATAAAAACAAGGATATTCATAAATGGCTTCCAAATGCTGGAGGGAGCAGATAGGGAAAAAAATAAATCTTTTGATTCTGCTCACAAAAGTATACTTTACCAAATTGCTATAAGCTATAGAAAGTTTAAAGAAAAAAATTTTTTTTAATGTGGATAATAATACATAAAAAATTCAGCAATATTTCAAACATAGCAAATTATATTCCTTCATTAGTTCAGCCCTATGTAATTAATTCTTGCTTTGCTTGATGATGATTAGCAGTTTTGTGAGTCCTGTTTCTTCGCTACAGTTCTAGAATTCTTACCCAGCCCAACAGCATGATCTCAAAGTTATCAGAAATCTGTATTCAATAGTACCTGTCAAAGTCTTTTCCATACACTTTATCGATGAAAAGAAATTCTGTACTATATCTTGATTGCAAGATACTTTTAAAGAAATAGCTCACCTTCCAATACTTACGTGAAAGAGATGTCCACATTCAATTTTTACATGAATCTCAATCTCTATATGGATCAACAACTTGCCCAAAGTCTGACATCTACAAAGAGGCAGAGCCTATGTCTGAAACTTAGTCTAACACTAAAGCTTTTACTTCTTCTATTACACTGTCATTCTCTGAAAGAGCTGGGTAGAATGTGGTTCCTAATAATTTAAAACTCTGATGAGAATGTATTAAAACCAGCGTCCTTTAAAGCATTCCACTCATTCCTAAGGTTTCAGTGACAAACAGTTGTCTTTTATCTCTTCCATCATTTCTTTGTGTATATTTGGGTTCTTCTCTCTAAGTACCTACCATGTATAGTTCATTTAGATAAACTTTCTCTTCAAGTTCACATCTTTCTGGATATTATAAGACTCTGAATAAGCCTAGTCCCCCTAACTAGCTGAAGGGATGTCAGCCTATAACAGAGAGATCTCAAGTATATATATCTTGGTTTGCAAAATTAAAATAATATATTCTCATTCTCTAATGATCTATGAGACAGCCAGAATGACCCACTTGTCTGAGGTCATTGGTATCATTTATCTACAAGAGGTCTTAGAAAGTAGCCTTGGAGGAGCTATAGAAGCAAATTTGTCACTTTTCTGATGACTACCCAAAGGAATTGGTATCACTATAAAATACTATGTAATCTTTGCAAGTCCCTCTGAAAAACCAACATACTCACGAAAATAAAGCTAACATCTTGTCAAATGAGGTCTTTTCCAGCTTTATTCCAGAAGGAATGCAAACCTGTTGACCTCTGAAAATGACCTATTCACCAGTGAATAGTAGCAGAACTATGACAACTATAAATTTGTATTTAGTAATGATGGAAATTTTTAACTTTTAAGTATCCTGTTTAGATATATGCCTTTATATTGTGCCTGTTAAGTGGGAGCACACTTAAACCACACTTCTTTCCCAACGAGGGAGGGTGAGACCAGCAGACAGTCAGCTTTGTGTATATTGTGCCTGAGCACAAGATGACGTTACGTGTTTACCTGAAATCCCACAGGCATTCCATGGCCTTTTAAAATCTGTTCGTTTTCCCAAAATGGTTTTCCATTTTGTTTTTACTTACCCTCTCTGGGCTTATCTTTTATCTTAGGTACCATTGCATGAGTTTCTTTGCTCTGCCAAACCACCAGAGTTTCACATACCTTATTTCATTTCACTTTCCAATACTTACATGAAAGAGATGTCCACATTTGATTTTATACATGAGTCTCCATCTCCAAATGGCTCAATAACTTGCCCAAAGTCTTACATTTACTAAGAGGCAGAGCCTGTGCCTGAACCTAAGTCTGACACTAAAGCCTCCACTTCTTCTATTACACTGTCATTCTCCGAAAGAGCTGGGTAGAATGTGGTTCCTAATAATTTTCAGCTTCTTTGAATCTGTTTATTCCAGGACTGAGCACCTAATAATGAAATTTTGGATGCCAGTAATAAAACCAGGAATGGAAAAATCTCAAAATATTGGCAACAAGGGCACAAAAAAGTATGAAACCCTCAGCAAAGGGGATCCCAGTTATGTCAGGTAGATCAAAATGTATCTATGTCAAACAGTGTTGTTTGTGTCACCCCATCAGGGTGACATGAAGATGTGGTTTCAATTAATTTTTTTAAAAGAGTCCTCAAAAAGAAATTATTTTACAGAGTGTCCAATTTATCATTCAGTGAAAACTTTTGGAGGTTGTGGCTAGTGGTGACTCATACTAATGTTTCCATTCCTGCGCTCTGCCATCTTAAACATGTTAGGCTCTGCCAGGATGCGACAGGGGAAGTCATGGGCTGGCAGAGGCACCTGCCAGGACCTGTTGAGGGGCTGAACCTTTTTGTGAACTAATAAACAGCTCCAAAACTTGTCTGATTTGAGCAGAACATGATCCCAGAGTTGTTGCTTTTCCACACTTTATTTCAGAACCGCCTGTGAACAGTACACTAAACACATTGGTTGAAGTGCAACTTCAACTGGTCCAGTGTCTGAGTATTGATTTTTTACCCTTCAGAGCTTCACTGTACTCAAACACAAATGAGGAAATAATTTCAAAAAATGCTGCCAGTCGTGACTATCTACAGCATGAACACAGGAAAGGGGAAAATAAAAGTGTGTGGTTACCTTAGAGCTAGCCTCAGCAACGCTGTCCAGTCGTGGCAATGACAAGATTATAAACTTTACCAAACAAACACAAAGCAGTTAGGAGGGCAATTTGACTACGTGGCTCACAGTCCTGATCCTGAGAAAATTGTTAATTCCTTTATGATGTCATTAAATTCTTCCCACCAATTGAGAAACATATTAATTCAAAAGAATTCATTTTTTTCCTCATGAAAGAGAAACTTTAGCACAATAATGTTCCTTTTGTTTAAGCATTATTTATTCATTGCAGCTGAGAATTTTAGAACAATGCAATTTGGAATAAACATATGCCTGGTTAATGTTATCCTTGAGAGAGGAATAAAAATTAATAATTTAAAACCGTATAGTTATAAGGCATCTGGTTTGATAGAAATGTACTCTTGAGATAGGACAGGAGTAGGTGGTGAATAGTTATTCAAAAATCAGAAATTTTGGAGGAATCACTGCTTCTTGGATGGTTAATGCAATTATATTGTAATACAAATTAGGATTTTTAGCCCTTATGTAAGTTGTCATTTCTAGGGTCAGTGCTTATGGCTCAAAGTAGTAGGGCACCAGCCCCATATACCGGAGGTGGTGAGTTCAAATCCAACCCTGGCCAAAAACTGCAAAAAAAAGTTGTTTCTAGTAATGTAACAAAAGGTATAGATAAATATCTTTAAGAGAATTGGTTTTTAAAAAATATTCTGTGTTCATGTTAAAAACGAACACTGGTACACTTTGAAATAAAATCAGTCATATCCTGTGTGATTTTATGTAATGACATGGGCACTGACCCTTTATTAAGAGAATGGCTTGGTTACTGGATTCCACCAGGACCAATTCTTTGGCCCTGGATTTCTTTAATAAAAAAATGCAGTTTTATCCTGGAAACTGGGGTCTTCCTCCCTGTGGATCCTTCACAAACTGACCTTTGTCTGCCTCTCCAAGAGGACCACATTCTCTGCCACTGCTGTTCTGCTGGAATGCTTTCTCGACTCAAGGTAAATTTGTGATGAGTGCTAGGTAGCACAATGCATGTCCAGGGCTCGCAGTGTCTAGCACTAAGGAAAGTGACACTTCTAGAATATTTTGGGGAATGAACTTAGCCCAATTTGACTGTTACCTATGAAAAAGAGTGATGGAAGATGAGTCTGCAAATAAACTGGGACTGGATTAAGCAGAATTTGCAACAGCAGAATATTCCATAAGCAGGAGAAAAATCACTACTTTCTTTGGCAGGGAAGTGATGTATCAGGAGTTGGCTTTAGAAAGATTAATGTAGCAGTTGTTTACAGTGTATTTTGGATATTCAAGATAAGGAAATAAGAAGCGATTTAATTTGTTCTGCAGTAGAGACCAACTAGAAGGAACGGATGGCACATTGTAGAAGTCAAATTGACAGGACTGTGTGACTAAGGGATGAGCACAGGCTTCAAAGCTGGGGCCCTGGAGCAAGAACATAATTGAAATACAGATGGTGGTGGAAGGAACCAGTTTGAGTCAGAAGAAAATGATTCAACTGTAGATGTGCGGCTCTGAGACTCCAGCAGATGTACAGCCAGCAGTAGGAAATGCGAAAGAAAAAAAAGGAGGCAAGTACTGGCTGGAAATGTGGTTTTAGTACCATCAGCATCCAGTTCAGGGCTGAAGCCCTGACCGTCAGTCGATTCCCCAGAAAGACAGCAGAGATAAGGGCGCAGTCCTAAGGTACAAGTATATTTTTTTTTCATTTTTTTTTCCCCGAATATATTTTACAGACAAGACCAGAAGAATGAGATAGTGAAAGGTGTGACCCATACTATCAAAAAAAGCCAGAAGAACCTACATTCCACATTTCTATTGGTAGACATAAATAATATCTAAATAATAAATTTAAATATTTAAACCCAGACATTCAGTTTATAGGATGGAGAACAACTGATTTAAAAACTGTTAATAATGCTCTTTGTTCATAATGAAAATGACAGAAAAAGTGCCCTTATTCTGTTTGTCTTTACTTGTTTGCAAAACCCTCAAAATGTAATCTCCTTTTCAAATGTTCCATTTCTAAGGCTCAGAATAACTTCCTAGCGAAGTTGTGAAATATTCAGACCCAGAATAGCTACCTAGAAAAATAGGTCCTGTTAACACTATAAAAACAACTTTTCCTTTGACAAAATAGCTAAAGATGGTGGGATTTTTTCCTCTTTAAATGGCTATCCTGTGGTGGCATTTAAGAATGCACATTAAGGAATGTCTTATCACAAAAATCTACTTTTTTACTGCTATTTTTTTTTATTTCACATTTAATCTTAATCATAATAGAAACAAAGTATATAAAAAAATCAGCAGATATGAATGAAAAGTATACATGTTTTATTTCCCTAGGTGTTCATCCTATTGCTGACTTTGTGGCTATTTAAACCAGAATTTGGATTGATAGAAAAAATATTTTTTTCTTCAACCAATCATGCTTATTTATATAAATATAATTATGAATAGATAAAAAACATTATAATTGATAAAAATATTGAGATACTATGATCAAGTATCTATTAATAAAACTTGAAAATATAAACAAAATAAATATCTCAAAAACTGGAAATGATCAGAATAAATTTAGGATGGGCAACAAAACACAGGGTAAAATTGTATTGTTTTTAAAGAAACTTAAAACAATAGTTTACCAATGAATTATTTTAAATTCAAGTAATAACTGTTTGTTCTATAATATAGAAAAAGTGAAATGGTTTTTCATTGTTGTTCGTGAAGATTACAGAATTTGACCAACAGCATGAATAAATGTAGTAAAGATACAGCTATTAGTACAGACACAGCAAAAGTATTAAAAATGTACTAACAGGCTGAACATGGTGGCTCACACCTATAATCCTAGCATTCTAGACGCTGAGGCATGTGGATTACTCATGCTCAGGGGTTTGAGACCAGCCTAAGCAAGAATGAGACCCTGTTTCTACCAAAAATTTAAAAAAAAAAAAAAAATTAGGTTATTGTGGCTGGCACCTGCAGTCCCAGCTACACAGGAGGCTGAGGCAAAAGGATCTCTTCAGTCCAAGAATTAGAGGTTGCTATGAGCTCCGATAACCACAGTGCTGTACCCAGGGTGACAGAGTGAAACTGTGCCTCAAAAAAAGATACTGACAAAGTAATTCCAGTAACATACTGAAAGTATTAATGACATGTATTTTCCCAGAAATATTAATTTAAAATGTTGACGAAAACAGTGAATTTTGGTAAAATTTAACATTCACATCAGAAGTATTACCAATATTACTTAAAGCATAGGATGATGCTTGTTCTCTCCTTTCTTTGGAATAAGACAAAATTATTCTTTGTAGAGCATATACTTATCTGCATAGAATATCCCAGAAAGTTATCTTAAAACCTATTAGATATTCTTAATATCCTTAGCTATAAGAATTTAGATACCAAAAAAATGGCAACTTGATTTTGTATTACTGATGACTATTTATAAGATAGAAATGATTTATTACTAATTAAGAAACAACTAAAATGTACCCAGAAACAAAAAATTTGTGGCAACTATATCAAGAAAATTATAAAAATCTATTTAAAACAAACTAAATAAATAGAAAGATACTGGGTAGAAACAAATACTGTAAAAAGATGAATTATAAATTTAGAGATTTAATGCAATCTTTAGCAAATCATTGGAATATTTTCGAGAACTTAACAGGATGATTCTAAAATGTATGTCAAATAATAAAAGTAGAAAGGTAGCTACAATAAGATGACATTTAATAATATAAAGAAAAAAGATGGTTTGTTTTTGGTTTTGTTTTTTTTTTATTTTTTATTTTTTATTTTTTTTAATTTTTTTTAATTATAGATAAAAATATGCACCATAGATGTGGCCTGACCCATCACCCTCCCTCCACCAAAACCTCCCCCTTCCCTTCCCCTTCCTTGGTCCTTTCCCCATAGTCTTGAGGTATAGTTGGGTTATAGCCTTCATGTGAAAGCTATAGTTTAGCTTCATAGTAGGGCTGAGTGCATTGGATACTTTTTCTTCCATTCCTGGGATACTTTGCTAAGGAGAATATGTTCCAGCTCCATCCATGTAAACATGAAAG
>CAUYPK010091793.1:0-11222 GCA_963574355.1 Loris lydekkerianus | reverse complement strand
GCTCTTATGGAGGTCTGGGCAGTGCCAAGCCCAGGAGTTTGAGGTTGCTGTGAGCTGTGATGTGACGGCACTCTACCCAGGGCAACAGCCCAAGGCTCCAGTGTGCCAAAACCACCTCACTCTGCCCCTAAGGATTAAGGCTGTAAGGCAGTTCAGTCCCCACCTTTAGGCTGCTTAGTTACTAGGTTACTTTGCCCCAACGATCCTTGCTCTGGGACCCTGAGGGCGGAGCTTGCCGGAGCAGTTTTTTCACACAGTGGCTTCCTGCCCAGCTCAGTGGCTCAGTCTGGGGCCCCAGATAATGCCCAAAGTTCTCCACACTCCTGCTCAAGCTCTCTCCAGGGCAGCTCAACTGAGTGACAAGTCAAAGAACACCAAAAAGTTCACAGGTAAGGCCTTTCTGGTTTGCATTCTCACTGCTGCTTGTACTCACTGTTGCCGGTGTGATCAGGTCGATCGAACACACGCAGTCACTTGTCAGTTTTCCACTGTTTTTGTCCTCCTCCTGGGGTCCAGAAGTCCCTTGCTGGCTCCCTGTATCCTCAAAGGGATGATCATAGGCAGATCCCACCAGCTAGAGATGTCTGGAGTCTTGTCTTTTCAGACTCCCTGTGCCCAGTTGCAGGGACACTGTTACTTGGCTGCCATCTTTAATCTTGAGCCTTTTAGAACTTTTTGATCCCTCACTAGTATTTGGGTAAAGGATGGAGAGTCAGGATTTCACCTTCGAAGTATCCCCTCTAGGTGGGTCCTAGCTGGCCTTAGGGGAGATTTAAATACCTAATTAAGACTTTAGTTGCTACTTAATAACTCTTAGGCTTTTATTCTCCAGATAGGGCCTGAAAACTCAGGGGCAGCCTGCACTTTAATTAAGGACGTGGAGGCACTTCCTTCACTGACCAAGTTATTTTTATTTTTATTTTCTTTTATTAAATCATAGTTGTGTACATTAATGCAATTATGGGGTACAATGTTCTGGTTTTATATTCAATTTGAAATACTTTTATCAACTGGTTAATATAGCCTTCACTGCGTTTTCTTATTGTGTTAAGATATTTGTATTCTACCCTTAGTAGATTTAAAATGTGCCCTTGTAAAATGCACCATAGGTGTGGTCCCACCAATTACCCTCCCTTCACCCATCCCCCCTCCACTCCCCTCCCTCTTCTCTTTCCCTTTCATGTTGGGCTATGGTTGGGTTATAGCTTTCATATGAAAGTGTGGGTGCTTATGAATTAGTTTCATAGTAGGGCTGAGTACATTGGATACTTTTTCTTCCATTCTTGAGATACTTTGCTAAGAAGAATATGTTCCAGCTCCATCCATGTAAATATGAAAGAGACAAAGTCTCCATCTTTTTTTAAGGCTGCATAATATTCCATGGTGTACATATACCACAATTTATTAATCCATTCATGGGTCAATGGGCACTTGGGCTTTTTCCATGACTTAGCAATTATGAATTGGGCTGCAATAAACATTTTGGTGCAAATATCTTTGTTATAAAGTGATTTTTTTGTCCTCTGGATATATACCTAATAGAGGAATTGAAGGATTGAATAGCAAGTCTATATTTAGATCCCTAAGTGATCTCCAAACTTCTTTCCAAAAGGAACGTATTAGTTTGCATTCCCACCAGCAGTGCAGAAGTGTTCCCTTTTCTCCACATCCATGCCAACATCTCTGGTTTGGAGATTTTGTGATGTGGGCTAATCTTACTGGAGTTAGATGATATTTAAAAGTGGTTTTGATTTGCATTTCTCTGATGATTAAGGATGATGAGTATTTTTTCATATGTCTGTAGGCCATGTGCCTGTATTCTTCAGAGAAGTTTCTCTTCAAGTCCCTTGCCCATGCTAAGATGACTTGTTCTTTTCTTGCTAATATGTTTGAGTTCTCTGTGGATTCTGGTTATCAAACCTTTGTTGGAGACGTAACCTGCAAATATCTTCTCCCATTCTGAGGGCTGTCTGCTTGCTTTACTTACTGTGTTCTTGGCTGTGCAGAAGCTTTTTGATCAGGTCCCAGTGATGTATTTTAGGTGTTGCTTCAATTGCCTAGGGCGTCCTACTTATACAATATTCTCCCAGGCCAATTTCATCAAGTGTTTTCCCTGCACTTTCTTGTAGTATTTTTATTTCATCAAGTGTTTTCCCTGCACTTTCTTGTAGTATTTTTATAGTTTCCACTGACCAAGTTTTAAGGAGAGAGAGAGATGAAAATAAAGTTGAGGTTTGATTGCATCTAAGAGTCTTTCTCAGTCAATGCACCTTATATGGGTTGAACAGAGTTCTTTATACCTAGTATTACATTAAGCAGTAAATTTCCATGAATGACTTCTACAGTTTACTTTCTTAAATAAAACAGTGTGGTGCGGTGGCTTGGAGCCCTTTACCTGCCAATCACCATCCCCCTGCCGGGCCATGGCCTGGCACCCACTGGCTCTGGGTCTGGGTGTGGAAGGGAGGGTGGGTGGGAAATGCTAATTAACCGTAATAAAATCTTACCACAGGCCTACGAGAACCAGCTAAAACATACAAACAAACAAAACTGAGAATTTCAAGTGCTGGTGAGAATGTGGAGCAACTGAGACTCTCCTGAATTGGTACAGGCACTTTGGAAAGCAGTTTGGCAGTTTCTTTTAAAATCAAACATACATGGATCATAGGACTTAGAATTCCTATTCTTTAATATTTACCAAAATGAAATGAAAGCTTAGTGCACACAAAATCTGTGCACATACATTTATGTTTGCATTGTTTATAATCCAAATAGTGGAAACAGCCAACACCCATTCAGTTGAGCAATAGAAAACCAATCTGTGGGCTCGGTGCCTATGGCTCAAGGGCTAGGGCACCAGCCACATACACCGGGGCTGGCAGGTTCGAACCCACCCTGGGCCTGCCAAACAACAATGACAACTACAACCAAATACATAATATTTGTAAATATTTATGGGGTACATAGGATATTTTGATACTTTCAACGTGTAATGATTAAATGTGGGTATTTAGGATGCATATTACTGTGAACATTTATCATTCCTTTGTGTTTGGAACAGTTCATATTTTCTCTTCTAGCTATTTTTGAAATATACAATATGTTGTTGACTATGGTCACCCTAATGTGCTATTGAAAACTAGAACTTATTCCTTCTAACTATATGTTTGTAATCATCAATCAGCCTCTCTTTATTCCCATCACTCCTCGTCTTATCCACTGTTAACTATAATTCCACTCTCTAT
Organism: Loris lydekkerianus; assembly: GCA_963574355.1. Taxonomy (NCBI): domain Eukaryota; kingdom Metazoa; phylum Chordata; class Mammalia; order Primates; family Lorisidae; genus Loris; species Loris lydekkerianus. The sequence continues at coordinate 7,977 of CAUYPK010091793.1, read as the reverse complement.
CTCCATGAGATCAATTTTTTTAGCTTTTACATATGAGTGAGAACAGGTGATATTTGCCTTTCTGTGGCTGGATTATTTCATGTAACATGATGAGCTCTAGTTCCATCTGTGTTGCTGCAAATGACAGGATTTCCTTTTTAATGACTGAATAGTAGTCTATTATGTATACACACACGTATGAGGTCTGACAATTACATCCATGAACTTGTCACAGTACAAACAGCTCAGTAAAGTTTCATAACCATAGTATATCAGTGTCTGACAGTTGTGTTTGTGTTGATGTGTGACAGTGTCTTGATATTTGATACCAGGAAAGGACACAACAACAACAAAAAGGAAGCTACAGAACAATATTCCTTATGACTATAGATGCAAAATTCCTCAAAAAAATACTAGCAAACCAAATTCAACATCATAATCAAAAAAATAATCCAGCTTGGCACCTTTAGTTCAGCAGTTAGGGCGCCAACCACATACACTAGAGCAGGCGGGTTCAAACCCAGCCTGCCAAACAACAGTGACACTATGACCCCCCTTTCCCCCCCAAAAAATAGCCGGGTGTTGTGGCAGGCACCTGTAGTTCCATTTACTTGGGAGGCTGAGGCAAGAGAATCGCTTAAGCCCAAGAGCTGAAGGTTGCTGGGAGCTGTGACATCACAGCACTCTACCAAGGTTGACATAGTGAGACTCTGTCTCAAGGCAAAAAAAATCCAACATGACCAAATAGGTTTCATTCCAGGGATGTGAGAATGGGTCAACATATGTAAATCAATAAATGGGTTCATCTATGACAGAGAATAGCTGTTCTAACTGGGTTAAGTTGCTATTGCATTGTGGTTTGATTTGCATTTCCCTGATGATTAGTGATATTGAGCATCTTTTCATATATTGTTAGCTATTTCTATGTCTTCTTTTGAGAAATGTCTGTACAGGTCCATTGCCCACTTGTTATTGGGATTAGTTTTTGCTGTTGAGTTCCTTGTATATACTGGATATCCATTCCTTGTTGGATGAATAGTTTGCAAATATTTTCCCCCATTCAACAGGTTTTCTCTTCATTCTGTCAATTTGTAGTGTATTTTGGAGTCAGGTAGTGTCATGCCTCTAGCTTTGCTCTTTTTTGCTTAGGAATGCTTTGACTATTCAGGCTCTTTTGTGTTCTGTGCAAATTTGAGTATATATTTTTTATTTCTGTGAAGAATGCCTTTGGTATTTTCATAGTGATACACTGAATCCCAATATTGCTTTGGGGACTTTGGTCATTGTATTAATAATATTGATTCTTCTATCTATGAGTATTAGATGTCTTGCCATTTTTTTTTTGTCCTCTTTAATGTCTTTCATCATTGTTTTGTAGTTTTACTTATAAAGATCTTTCACCTCAGCCAGGCATAGTGGCTCATGCCTAGAATACTAGCTCTTTGAGAGGCCAAAGGAGAGAGATTGCTTAAGTCCAGGAATTCAAGACCAGCTTGACAAAGAGCAAGAAATTGTATAAAAAAAAAAAAAAAAAAAAAAAGGCAAACAACAACAACAAAAAAGATGTCTTTCACCTCTTTGGCTAAATTTATTTAGGTATTTTATTTTATTCCTTGGTATTTTATTTTTGTGTAAATGGGATTTCTTTCTTGATTTTTTTCAGTCAGTACATTATTAGTGTATAGAAATGCTCCTGATTTTTATATGCTGATTTTGCATACTGCAAGTTTACTGAATTTATTACTTCTAAGAATTCTTTGGTGGAGTCTTTAGGTTTTTACAAATACAAGATCATGTAGTCTGCAAAGAGGGACAATTTGCCTTTTTCTTTTCCAATTCGAGTGCCTTTTATGTTCTGTTGCCTGAATGCTCTTTGATTTTCAGTACTTCCAGTATTATCTTGAATAGAAAGAAGTGGTGAAAGTGAGCGTGTTCGTCCTGTTCCAGGTTTTAGGGGGAATGCTTTCAGCTTTTTACCATTCAGTATTGTGCTAGCTATGCAGTTGTCACATATGATATTTTTATGTTGGGATGTGGTCCTTCTATGGCTATTTTTTTTGTTGTTGTTGAGAGTTTTTATCGTGGAGGTATATTAAATTTTGTCAAATGCTTTCTCTGCATCCATTGAGTGGGTCATATGGCTTTTGCCTTTAGTCTGTTGATGTGATGTGTCACATTTATTGATCTGTGTATGAGCCATTCATGCATTCTTGGTAGGAATCCCACTTTATCATGATGTATTATCTTTTTGATGAGTTGTTGGATTAATAAGTTTTATTTCATTTTAATTGACAAATAATAATTCTCTATATTTATGGAGTACAATGTGAAATGATCAAATCAGACTACTTCCCATTTATATCACTTAAAATATTTATAATTTCTTTGTAATGAGAACACTTAAAATCCTTTTATTTAGCTATTTTGAAATATGAAATAGATTATTATTAACTATAATCCCCTTGCTGTGCAATAGGTCACCAGAATTTATTCTAACTGTAACTCTGTACCCATTGACCAAAGTCTCCCTTTTCCCCTTCTACCTGACCCCCCAGCTTGTGGTAATAAGCTTCTACTCTACTTCTATGAGTTCAACTTTTTAAAATTCCACATATAAGTGAAATCATGCAGTATTTGTCTCTCTTTGCCTGGCTTATTTCTTATTTCACTTAACACAAAGATCCTAGGTTCATCCATATTCATCTATGTTATTGCAAATGACAGAATTTCCTGTTTTTTATAAGGCTGGATAATACATAATTGTGCATATATCCATTCATCCATTGATGGACATGTAGGCTATTTCCATATGTTGGCTATGGTGAATAGTGCTGCAGTGAGCATGGGTGTGCACACATCTCTTCAGCATATGGATTTAAATTCCTCTGGATATATATCCAGGAGTGGAATTACTGGATCATATGGTAATTCTACTCTAGTTTTCTGAGGAACATCTACACTATTTTCCATAATGCTATACCAATTTACTTTCCACCCACAGTGTTTCAGGGTTCCCTTTTTTCCACATCCTAACCAACACTTGTAATCTTTCATCTTTTTGATCAGAGCCAACCTAATAGGTGTGAGGTAATATATCATTGAGTTTTAGTTGGCATTTCTCTGATTAGAGATGTTGAGCTTTTTTTTCATAAATCCGTTAGCCATTTGTATGCTTGCTTTGGAGAAAAGTCTATTCAAATGCTTTGGCCATTTAATAGAGTTTTTTAATGGTTGAGTAATTTGAGTTCCTTATATATTTTGGGTATCAACCCCCTTTTCTTTCTTTCTTTCTTTCTTTTTTTTTTTTTTAGGTTTGTGCTTTATTTTTTTGTCACCCTTGGTAGAGTGCTGTGTGGCATCACAGCTCACAGCAACCTCCAGCTCTTGGGCTTAGGTGATTCTCTTGCTTCAGCCTCCTGAGTAACAGAGACTATAGGCACCCGCCACAAGGCCTGGCTACATTTTGTTGCAGCTTGGCCAGGGTTTGAACCTGCTGCCCTTGATATATGGGGTGGGAACCCTACCCACTGAGCCACAGGCGCTGCCCCAATCAGCCCCTTTTTCGATGTATGATTTACAAATATTTTCTTCCAATCCATGAGTTGTCTCTTTATTGTTTCTTTTCCTGAGCCAAAGCTTTTTAGTTTGATGCCGTCTCATTTGTTTATTTTTCCTTTCATTGCTTGTGTTTTGGTGTTATATACAAGAAATCCCTGCCCAGGCCAATGTCATGTTTTCTGCCACATTTTTTCTAGTAATTTTATAGTTTCAAGTCTTCTGTTTAAGTCTTCGATTTTAAATTGGTTCTTATTTAATGGGTAAAATAAGGATACACTATTATTTTTCTGTATATGGATATGCAGGGTTTTACCAACACCATTTACTGAAGAGCCTGCTCTTTCCCTAATGTGTGTTCTTGGCATTTTTGTAAAAAAATTAATTAACTATAAGTGTGTGGGTTTGTTTCTGGGCATACTATCCTCTTCCATTGGTTAAGTTTCTGTTTTTATGCCAGTAGCATGTTGTTTTGATTACTATAGCTTGGTAATATATTTTGAAATTCAGTACTGTGATGCCTCTAGCTTAGCTCCCTTTTTCTTTTTCTTTTCTTTTTGAGACAGAGCCTCAAGCTGTTGCCCTGGGTAGAGTAGTGTGCCATGGCGTCACATCTCACAGCAACCTCCAACTCTTGGGCTCAAATGATTCTCTTGGCTCAGCTTCCCAAGTAGCTGGGACTACAGGTACACGCCACAATGCCTGGCTATTTTTTGGTTGTAGTTGTCATTGTTGTTTGGCGGACCCGGGCTGGATTTGAACCCACCAGCCTTAGGCGCAGGTGCCTTGAGCTACAGGTGCTGAGCTGCTTGGCTTCCTTTTGGTCACAATTGCTTTAGCTATTTGGGGTATTTTGTGGGTGCACAGAAATTTTAGGATTTTTTTTCTGTGAAGAATGAGACTGAAATTTTGATAGGGATTGCATTGAATCTATAGATTGCTTTGGGGAGTATGGACACTTTAACAGTATTTATGCTTCCAATTCATTACCATGGGATGTCTTTTCATTTGTTTGTGCCATCTTCAATTTCTTTCATATGTTTGATAGTTTTTGATGTACAGATCATTCACTTTCTTCATTAAATTTACTCTTAAGAATGCGAGGCATGGTGACTGATGCCTGTAATCCTTGCCCTCTGGGAGGCCAATGCAGGAGAATTGCTTGAACTGCAGGAATTTGAGACCAGCCTGAGCAAGAGAGAGATCCCATCTCTACTAAAAATAACAGAAAAACTAGTTGGACATTGTGGCACTTGCCTGTAGTCCCAGCTACTTGGGAGGCCGAGGCAAGAAGATTTCTTGAGTCCAAAGGTTTGACATTTCTGTGACCTATGATGATGCATTGGCACTCTACCCAGGTGACAGAGTGAGACTGAGACTGTTTCTATAAACAAACAAAAAATTTACTCCTAAGGATTTTTTTTGGTGCCATTGTAGATGAGATTGTTTTCTTAATTTCTTTTTCAGACAGTTGGTTTTTAGTGTGTAGAAATGCCACTGATTTTTTAAAAGTTCACTTTGTATCCTAAACTTTATGAAATTTGTTAGTTTTAATAGGTTTTTGGTAGAGTCTTTAGTATTTTCTATATATAAGATCATGTCATTAGCACATAAAAAGAATTCCACTTCATCCTTTCCAAATTGGATGCTTTTTCTTTTTTTCTTTCTCTTGCCTAATTACTCTGGTTAGGACTTCCAGTATTGTGTTGAACAGAAGTGATAAAAGTAGGAATTCTTGTCTTGATTCTGATCTTATATGAAAATCTTTCAACGCTTCACCATTAAGTATAATAAAAGCTGTGGGCATCTTATACATGGCCTCTAGTGTGTTGAGGTAATTCTTGCTATACTGAATTTTTTGAGAGTTTTTATCATGAAAAAATGATGAATTTTGTCAAATGGTTTTTCTGCATTTATTGAGATGATCATATTTTTTTTTCATTTATCATTTATTTGTTTAAATAGACTTTCTTTTTTAGAGCAGTTTTATTATAGGTTCACAGGGAAATTGAGCAGAAAGTACAGACTTCTCAAATACCATCTATACATAGCCTCCCCCACCATCAATATCCTACAACCCAGTGGTGTTTGTTACAGTCAGTCAACCTACATTGACACATCTTATCACCTAAAGTCCATAGATTGATTACTTTAGGGTTCACTCTTAGAGTTGTACATTTTATGGATTTGGACAAATGATCATAAGGTTTTTACTCTTATTCTATTAATATGGGAATCACATTTATTGATTTGCATATGTTGAACCATCCTTGGATCCCTATGATAAATCCTACTTGGTCATGGTCAATGATCCTTTTAATGTGCTATATTGTATATAGTTTATTCGCATTTTTTTTTGCTACTATTTGCTAGTACAGTCAGATATTGGACCACCTGGAAGAGTCCTTTAATTTACTTATATTTTCTCTTCTGTTTTCCATCTCTTTTGTCTTTTGTTTTTTTGTCAGAGATTTCCACAAATTTATTTTCCAGCTTTTTATTAAAATTAACCTCACATATTTAATTTTCTATTTCTTTGTATGTTTTTTTCCTTACAATACTTTGTGATTAATCATAGATGCAATTTTTTCCCTAATCTTTCTGACATTATTAATCTTTGTAAGTTTTCTTTCATTCCTTGAATTGCCATTTTTCCCCCTAGTTTTATACAAAAATGCTTTTTATTTTGTTTTGTTCTTTGTCTTTAAATGTAGAGGATATCTAGTGACTGGTACAATATATAGTACATTTGTTTTTTAAGAAAGAGGCTCTGAAAAACTATCTGGAATTTATGTTTGTGGATAGGGTTTGCTAACTCCTGGGCATAGAGTGAGTGGCAGGGATCTGCCTTTTCAAATATCACTATGTGTGTGTCTATTTTATTTGACTTTTCTGTTTTTCCAGAATAGAATTTGACCATCTTTATCCATGATTTTAGTTGCTAATCAAAGGAAAGGGCCTTGAGAGGTATGTGTATGTGTGTGGTGTGTGTTGTAGTGCATTGTGTGCGTATGTGGTGTGGGTGTGGTGTGTGTACATGTGAGTATAACATATGTGGTATATGTGCTATGTGTTGTGTGTGTATTTGGTGCATTTTTGGTGTGGCATGTGTGTATGGATGTGTTTGTAGTATGTCATGTGTGTATGGGTGTATTTGTGTGGGGTGTGTGGGTGTGTGTGGTGCATATTGAATGTGGAGTATGGAGTGGGAGTAGGACATGTATTGTGTGGGTGAGGGATATATGCTTGTGTATGTGTGGGGTGCATAGATGTGGGGTGCTATGGTGCTTCCCTTTCAGTGTGTACTTTACCTGAAGTCCTGGTTTCTGTAATGCCCCATCCCTGTCCTCTGCTGTTTCTGGCTGGTTCTATTATAGTTGAGTGTCATTTGGAGTGGGAGGGCTGGGGATTGAAGAGCTCCCCCTCCTCACTCCTACTGTTCATCATGTTTGGTACCTGCAAATACTGGTCCTTTCCAGGTCTCTTAGGAGGCACCATGACTTGCTTTTCATTGGCATTTTCCCCTTGCCATATTTAAGTTTAAGCTTTCTCTATCTTATTTTGTGGTTTATTACCAAATGTGCATTATTTTCTATCTTCCAAAAAATTAATTTCTTTTGTCAATTCGTCTCCTGATATATTAATACTTTTAACAAGTAACTTGTGGACCTGTACTTTAAAAAAAAAAAAAATTTTCTTTACTCTGTTTCTGGAGGAAGCAGAGATAAATACTGTACATCTGCTTCATTTTATCATGTGAAAGTCAAAGTCCAAGGTTTAGATTATTACATGAATCAGTTGGAGTGTACTAGCCAAAATTATTGTCTAACTAACTACAAGCTGATTATTTTCTAAATCAACTAATATCCAAATTCAAGTTCATGTGTATTTTGACCATCTTTACCATTTTTTAAGCGTGCAGTTTGGTATTAATACATTAACATAATTGTGCAACCAAACTCTGTAACTTTTCATCTTGTAAGTCTGAGATTGTGGGCCAATTAAACAATGACTCCCCACCCTCCCCATCCTCAGCCCATGGAAACCAACACTCTCTTTTCTGTCTCTATGATTTTGACCACTCTGGGTACCTCATGTAGTGGAATCATACTGTATTTGTCCTTTTGTATCCGGCTTATCTCACTTAGCATAGCAAGTGAAAGTTGCATCCATGTTGTGGCATGACAGGATTTCCTTTCCCTGTACGGCTGAATTTCATTTAATTTTATTGCTTGTATGGGCCACATTTTGTTTATCCATTGGTCTGTCAGTGGACATTTGTGATGCTTCCATCTTTGCTGGGTCGTGAATGCTGCTGTGAACATGTGTGTACAGTGATCTGTTTGGGATCCCACTTTCAGTTCCTTTGGATATATACCTAGAACTGGGGTCGCTGGATCATATAGTAGTTCTATTTTTAGTATTTTAAGTTGTCACTGTACC
>CAUYPK010091786.1:0-12299 GCA_963574355.1 Loris lydekkerianus | reverse complement strand
GCACTTGGGCTTCTTCCATGACTTAGCAATTATCAATTGGGCTGCAATAAACATTCTGGTAGATTGCCTAATTCTTTGTCTCTAGCTCTCATTTGGGTCTCTTTTCTGTACCTTTGCATAGCTGACTCCTTCCTGCTTTATGGGGATAGGATCAAGTGTCATGTCTTTAAAGAAACCTTTCTGGACCACAGTTTAACCTTCTTCCCCAGTCATGATCTTTTTATCCCCCTACCTGATTTGACTTTCCTTCCAAGACATCACTCTCTGAAATTATCTTGTTTATTTATTAGTTGGGTTTTTGCCTTTTCTCACTTGATACACAGAGTCAAACAAACCATAGGAGCAAAAAATTCTACTCTCAACCTCTTGAGGTATACACTTATTTCCCCCAACCTGCCCACATGGTCTTCATTTCCCCATGACCAAAGTAACATCAAAACTTACCTCTCAATGCAGCCTCCTTAACCTTTATTTTCAGGGATGCAAAGTAAAATTCAGAGAAGTTAAATTACTCTGTCAGTAATTACAGGAGTCTAAACTAGATCCAGGTCTTTTCCCTTCTCTAACACATTGCCAGTAGTTAAGGCTATGAAGAATATTCCTGGTCAGTGTTTGGGTGGGAAATAAACCTCTAACGAAGACATTGAGGGCTTTACATTGTCCTCTACTATCACGTCACCATTATTCCAGGATTCTATAGTAAGAAAATCAGATCCTGCTAAAAGGAAATTTTTGAACTGTCTAGTCTCATTTTTGTTAATGGCAGAGAAATGAAAGAAGCAAATTCAATCCTGTCTTAGAGTAAATAGTATTTTAGATTTGTTCTGAGATATCTAGATGAAAGATCTCATCTCCGTTTTGTAAATAAGTAAATCAAGAAAAAACATAATTAAATAACTAACTGACTTGATGTCACATGAGTATTAAATCATATCCAGGATTTGACCAAGTTAGTGAGTTTACAGATTTGTAGATGTGAAAGGTAACAGACAGGTCATCCACAAAATAAGTGCAAACTTAATCATTGCATACAGATAATTATATTCCGTTCCCAACTGGAAAAAAACATTTGAGCATCTCTCATCATTTCTCTCATTAAGTATCTTTTATTCTCAGGAAATTCTGCTTCACACCTAAGTTAAATGTTTCTGGTTACAGTAAAAATCTACTACTTCTCATGAGAGTGAGTAACAGCTGGTCACTTCATAACCATGTACTTCATGAGCCTTCATATGGTTGTAGATCATTATTAAGTCACCCTTCAGCCTTCTATGATGCAGCAGGCCTTATAAAAGTACCATCAGACACAAAAATCATTAGAAGCACCACAAGGCACCATCATTAAAGTCACCATCTGGCATAACTGGAAATGTCAGCAAATATAAAGTGCATATTCACTGTTTATGCCTTTTAACTGGTCAGTAATGTTAATTATAATTACATCTTCATTATAGGATTTTATACCTTGTATGGATAAATGAACATACACTTGATTAACTAACTAAAGACTAAATGGAAAATAGTTCTCAGGCTAATGTTTCCGTAAACTATTAGTACCCTTTTTGTTGACTAAAATCTCCAAAATCAGTGAGTGCTGAGAAAATAGACAAATTGTTTCTATCTGCAAAGAGAACCCAAGCTCTTTTCTAACTAAGGAATTTTCTTATTTAACTATTAAAAAAAAAAAAAAAAAAAGCAGAAAATAACTTTTCCTTTTGCTCTCAGAGTTTCAGTGTGGCTAATTTAATGTAGACAATGAGATTTCCATAAACAGAATGTGTTAATAATGCCCTTCAATATCAGTTTATCCTGAAAAGACTTGCTATTGAAATTATAAGCAATTAAGGACACTTATTATAGATCAATACTATAAGAAATTTTAAAATAAATTCTTTTTAATTTACTTAGCATCCCTCAAGCTTGGGGTTCCATATGTGCTAAGAAATTGTATCACAGAAGTTAAAGTATATTGTATAAAAGATACTTTCTCTGAAAAGTTTCTTTTAACAGAAATGATACACTTATATTTCACTCATATATTTAGATTATACTGCATACACTATTAGGATAAACTACATTTTAAGATGTCCAAAGCTCCGCAGACTAAATGTAATAGTATTAGCTAACACACCTGTCCTAAAATATTGTTTTCTTTTCTTTTTTTTTCTTTTCTAAATAAATTTTTTAATTTCTGCATTGTGTCTTAGGTTTCATGATGCTTCAAATCTGTCCTAGATGGAGCTTTCCTGTTACATCACCTTACTCGTTCCACTCATCACCTGTCTTTAGGTTCTCTCTATTTCCTCCCCTGCCTGCTTCATTCTTTCTCCTCAGTGGCTTTCACAGGCTTTTATTTACATTCATATCATTTCACATTTCTTTTCGATATTCACTGTGGCTGGGGGAAAGTCAATTTTTCTTAAATTCAATCAAAGTATATTAAATTTAAATAATTAGTGGATAAGAAGTTTTTATTACAAATCTATCTTGCAATGTCACATATTCTGTTTGTAAAGATTAAGTGTTAAGTTTTTAGTTTCTCCACAAAAAATTTTAAAATTTGGAGAGCAAGGAAATGAGATTACAAAACATGCCACAGATAATACTTTATAGAAGTCTGTTATCTGATTAGGCACATAAAGAATATTTTTGTCTTATTGTAGGGCAAGTAATAACTGGCGATAACAAGAGGATATAAACACACACATATAACGTGTATATGTGTGTTTATAACTGAGTCTATTTTGTTTTCTATTTTGTTGGCAGCACTAAGATATTCATAACACTGTGAAGATACTTTTTTTATTAACTATGCAACTGTTATTCTTCTCCACTTTCCTACTATTTCTTAAAAAGGACTGAATTTACTTTTTTTTTTTTTTAAATGCAATTTTTGGCTGGGGCTGGGTTTGAACCTGCCACCTCTGGTATATGTGGCCAGTGCCCTACTCCTTTGAGCTACAGGTGCCACCCAGGACTGGATTTACTGTCAGACACTTGAAGATGAAAATGAAATGTAACAATAAGAGATGTGCTCATTTGTGTCCACTTTCCAGCCTCCATTCCCACCACCACCACAACCATCACAAGATGCTTTTTCTGTTCTGCTCTTTGCCACCAAAAGCTGATCCTATAGATTGCAAATCTGCATATCCTTTCTAACTAGCTTCTGGTGGAGTTCATTCAATGAAGGTCACCAGGAGGAGATCAAAGAACAGAAAGAAAGAAATGAAGGGTTTGCTTCTCTACTTCTTTTCTGTTCTGGGCCATATATTCTGGTAGGTCCTACATTCTCTCAGGGTTACGGCACCTTCCAGTCAGCTCTTTCCACCCTGCTCCATGTCTCACTGGGCTCTTCTGCAACTATTTTCTCCTCTTGTTCTCCAGGCTTTAGGGGTATAATGACTTCCTGCTGTTTCTAGTGTCTCAATTGCTTCAGCATCATGTATTGGTTCCTTTAAATTTTCTCACACCTGTGGAAGCAATCTCTTCATTAAATTCGAGAACCATGTAAGGTTTCTGTCAGGCCCACAATTAACATAAGAGCTCATTGTCTTGGGACAAAATAGTTTATTTCTTTATAGTTAGACAGTAGAAGTGATGAGAACACTTGAATTAAACATATTTATATTGTTTTCATTGTTTTACATATTAAAATTATTCACAAGTAAAATATCCATTAAGGAACCATGTTTTATCAGAAATAAACCATGTTTTATCAGAAATAAAAAAGTCACAGGAACTTAACGTCAGGCACTCTTGCTAATTTCAGCATGACATAAGGCATTTCTATCCTAGCGTTTTTCATTTATTTTTAAAAATCAATTTTTTAGCTATTCATAGTAACAAGTACATTTTATTAAGATTTGATTTGAGGCACATCTTTATAGCCTGCTAAGAGAAAAGGTATTTTTCTTGCTATGCCAAATAATGTCAAACAATCCCATTGAGTTATTATTTTGAAATACAATCATGTACCACATAGTAACTTGGTCAACAGATTGCATATATAAGGTGGTTATCCCATTAGGTCATAATACCATATTTTTACTCTAACTTGTATATGCTTAAATGTGTTTAACATATATAACAAATGCTTTTCATTATGTTCCATTTTCCCACAGTATTAAGTACATTAGACAGGTTGTAACTTGGGGACAATAGGCTTTACTATAGCCTAAGTGTTTAGTAAACTATCATTTAGGTTTGTGTAAGTACACTCTATGATGTTCACACAATGATGAAATTGCCTAATTATGCCTTTCTCAGAACACATCACATCTCTGGTGTTAAGCATGCATGACTGTAGTTCCTTTCCTGCCAATAAATATCCTTTCAGGGATAGTCTTAGTTCTGCTAGTGGTTGCGAACTGGGCTTTGTGGTTTCAGGGATGTACTCAAAGTTAATAAATACCTATATACTAAGAATGTATTCTGGTGTGCAGTGAAGTCAGCACACTAGAATTCCCATACATGCTAACTTTCATGCCTGAGGTTCTTTAGCAGGCATATTTAATACTCATAAATGATTTGAGGAAATCCAAAGTATTCATGTAGATAAATATGTAGAGAAACTACAGTCAATTTATATGGATGTATCTCCCAAGAATCTCAGGAAACTAATGTATAGGAGCAGAGTTTTCTTGTTGGTGGGTGGCACTCCAGCCCCCAGGAGAAGCCACTGGAGAGAAGGTACACTTTTTCTTCTATCCCAGCGCTGGGAGTGCCAGTATGATGGGAACCATGTTGGTTCCCACATTTGAACTGAAAGGCAGCGGACGCAATACTTTTCACATTCCAGTTGAAGAAATCAATTATCTTTGAAAAATCCGTTGTGTTATTTATGACTGTAAAGTAGCTATCATGCCAACCAGAGGAAAAGCATCCTTGTGTGTAAAATACCATTATCCCAGATTCAAGTATGAAAATTCTCAATGGAACAATAATAGAAATGATTGTAAAAGAGTAACCGGACCGAGTAGAAAAGTAAGGTTTCTTTTATAGAAGTAATGCTCGGGATGGAAGACATATAGGATGTTTAGTGGATGAAATGAGGAGTTCTTGAGGGGATGAAAATAATTTTCAATAGAAACATAATTTGTTTAGAATATAGTACTTTCTGTTGGTGTTATTCATAGATCTCACAATAACAATTTTTTTTTTTTTTTACTATTATTAACCAGCTGATTTTCCTTCCCCGGACAAATAGGGCAGTAGAAATCAATATTATGTATGAAATCTAAGTTTCTTTAGATTTTGGCATCCAGTTGACACTAAGTTTACTTTAATAGTCACAATCAACATTTTGCTAGCCTGGTAGCCTTTGTACCCACCTGAATAAAGCAAGATTTATTTGTATCAATGGCATTTCTTTCTCAAATGGGAGATAGTAACAGAGTGCAAGGGACCTCTTCTTAAAGTATGAAAGCTTTCACTTGTATTTAAATTTTACAACTCTTTTAAAAGGAACTACCTTGATCTCTTGAGGGAACTTATGTCCTTTTTGAGAGTGGCAAACTAGTATCCAAGGGAGTCCCTCTGGTGTTCCTCAAAGTCAAAATGAAAAGGGAAGCCAGACACACTGCATTAGCTTCAGTGTTTATCACCCAAGAAAAGTCAGAATTTATTAACGAAATTAGGAGAATTCGCTACTTCAAGAATGACTTAGTTAGCAGCTGGCCTGGAATCCATTCTCTCTCTTCAGAGATGAAAGTGAGGGATTTCTAAGGAAGAAAGAATGAAAGTGACCATCTTCTAGGAAAAAAGAAGTTGATATATAAAAAGAAACAATAGGGTAAATTAGTGTCTGTGTCAAATATAGGCAAAAGTCCCCCAAACAGAATTTACCTTTCCTCCTGCGAAAAAATTACTTTAAGTCAATTAAAACACATCTATTTAGATAGGCTTATTTGAATAATTGGGAGATGCTTGCAAAGAATAGCAAGGTACCGGGGACTCAAGGTGAGGATTGGATAGATAAAGTCTGGAGAGTGGACAAGGGGAAGGGTGATGGTGATGAAGCCAGAGAGTGTAATCCTGCCCAGCTACACTGAAGAGGTATCTGGCAGAAACTCAAGCATCTATTAAACTGTTTCCTAAGGAAATCAGTAAAACACAGGGCACAAGAAATAAATGAGACAAAACAAAACAACGGATTGCCGAATTGCAGCCACAATATCAGCACTCTTAAACCGGTATCAAGGTTTACTAGTAATTTCAAGAATATATATATATTTTTTCTGATTTACTCACTTAGTATTTGTTAAAGGATTAACAATATTTTGGTAGAAATGAAACATCTGAACATGTTTTTACTACCTCTCCTCAGAAATGGAAACCTTTCTCTATATTTTAATTCTCTGTCCACTTCTATTTCTTCTACACAAAATTGTTCCCTTTACTCTATTTGGTCATTAATCAACTTTGCCCACTAATATGTGTAAAAGTATCTTGGTTTTTTTAAATTGACAATTTACGACTCCAATTCACTTTTCCTTGCTATAAGAAAGTTTCACAGCTAGAATCACATAACTAAAACTAAATTACGAATGCAGCATTTTTCACGTAAAAAATAATGAATTTTTTCACATCAAAAATCCCTATTGCTAGTCTTGTAATTGGTAAGAGCCTCAGTTACTTCACTAAAGGAAGTCCCAAGGCTCTCTTCCTGCTTTTTAGCTCAATTAATGTTAACCTTTGCCTTATAGCAGTGAAATACATTTATTTCTGGCCCATGCATTATGTGAATAACTTGTCCCCATTTCTAGATTGCTTTCTTATTGTTGTTTTTGCTATGCTATCTTAGCTTGTCTACTCTACCAGGGTAACAGATATTTGTAAGTCATCAGTCATTAAGTCATTCACTGATTTGATATTTGTGCCAGGTACTATTTTAGTAGTGGAGATATAGTGGTAAATAAGGCATGACTCATACTAACAAGAAATTCATAATATGCATATCAGACAGAATAGGCAAATTTATTCTGCAGTAACTAAAAAATTCAAATATCAATGTTTTAAAATAGTGGCTTATTTCTAGCTGATGTTATGTGAAGGCCCAGGAAATCTGCTCATTGTAGGCATTTAGAATCTCATGGAGATGGATGCTCCATTTCAGTGCATGGTTTCATAATTATTGAGATAGGAAAGGGTGTGTCCTGGGTCTAAAAAGTGCCTATAAGTGATAGAGGTTGCTTCCTCTCACACTTCATTGGCCAAAGAAAGTCATACATGAATTTCTGACACTTGACAACTTCCTAATGAGCATGTGAATAAATACAGGGTCATATTTTGATTACCTATATCATACTATCACATCAATAGTATAGTATGATATACCATATCTATAATCAAATATAGTATTCTATTTAAATATCTTGCTTATAACTTAATTTATACTGCTAAGAAACAAATGATTTTGTTTTTGTTTTTTTCTTTCCTTTACATGTTTTAGAGCTATTTATCACCTGGGTCACACAAATATTTTCCCTTGCAGCCCTATGATCTAATCACCTAAAAACAATAAATATTAGTGCTGCCAGATATGCTGGGGCTTCCCCAGTCTCAGGCTAGCATTAGCTCAATATATTTTTATCTCATTTTCTTGATTATACGTCTATCCCTGCCTGACATCTAGACTCAGCACTTCTGTGTACAACTATATAATTTCTATTTCTAACTTTTGTCATCAGAACATAATCCAGTTAGCATTCTTGTTCAAACAAGCATTAAGACAAACAAAACATGGGAAAAAATCATTTTTAACTGGATTTATTAAAGCCTAGACTTGTGACAAGACGTTATTTTAATGATGGCACACATTGAAGAAAAATAAATTTAGTGAACTATTTAATATCAGTGTACTATTCTTACTGGAGAAAGAAATGAATAAATTTTGTCTGTCAGTGTACAACTTGGATCATAATATAGCTGTTTTGTTTGTTCCTTCACGTTTTTTCTCATTATTTTAAGTAGTATGGTTTAGGAGGAGAACACAGGTTTAAATCATCAAGTAGGCACATGATTTACTAACTCTGCAAACTTTTTGAAACTCAAGTTTCCTTGTACTATCACAATGTTTAGCATGCAATAACGTGTGTTTCAAAGTTCTTGTTTCCTTTACCTTCTTAAACTGATGTAACTATACAGTTATTTTGAGAGTAACAAATGTTTCTAGAAAGGGAGAAAAAAAATCTCTCAGGAGATAAATTATTCCAAAAGAACCACTTTTACCTGCTCACCCAACAAATGACAAAAGTTCTGCATTAAGAATCTAAGCATGACCAGTAAGTAGAAAACAGGAAGAGAGTGAAAGACAAAGGACTGAATTCAAAACAACTGTCCAACAACTCTCCATGCAAATGTTCATACCTGGCATGGAGAGCAAGAAATAAACAGCAGGGGTTTTGCAGATGAGCCAGTCTTATGTTTGTCAGTTTCATCTCTAGAGCAATACTGTATGTTCCATTGTTCCAATCAGATCTTACCCTGACCTAAAACTATTTCAACAATTCCATTTGCAAATCTTTTACTATCTAATCATCTATAATGAATGAGCAGGCAAAAATGTTTGTTTTTTTTCACGTCTTTCTTTATTCTCTTGCCAACATATACATACATTGCAAGATTTTACTGATGGTTATTTTTAGTATTGCAATTGTCCTATTAGAAATTGATACTTTCTGTCTAGAATCTATGACTCAGGGGAAGCCAACATAGACATTGCCTACTCTCACATAGTACTTTTCCAGTTTTTACCCTAATACTTAAAGCTTTTTGAACCACAGGAGATAAGGATGATATGAAATCCTATCCCTTCTTCAAGAAACAGCTATCATAAAACTGACAATGATTTAACCAGTAGCCAAAAAATCTACCCACATTTACATTTGTATATTTCTTTTATTTATTATTACCAAATATTTCAGTGATTTTTTTTCACGTACTTGTGTTTTTCGCCAGAATGAACATTTTTAGAAAGAACATATTCTGGAGTTTTACACATTTTTTTTTTCTTCATATAGCTCAATAATTACTCTGTAAATTTTTGTCAAATTAGTAAAATTGGACATGTTTTGAGAACATGGGAACCGGGAAATAAGATCCTCAGAATAGGATCAAGAAATGGAAAATATCTGCCATTCATTTTAGAACTTAACTACTGTTATTTGGTGACCTTGTTAGTCTTCCTTTATGAGAACAGCAAAACAAAAAATGTAGAAATAAATACAATTATGGTGCAGAGACAAGCTTAGAGTAGAAATAAGTAGAGAGGGCTGCCGTGTTAGCCCTGAGATGCCATTGACATGTAAAGCTCCGGTGTGTTACTGTTTTCTTTTTGCTTCACTTACTCAGTTCAATTGCTTACAAGCTAGTAGGACCGAAAACAAACAAACAAAAGCTAGGATACCATTGTTGAAACACTCCAAAATTTCTCATGTAACTCTACCATAAATAAACATTCCACATCCCATCATCTTTTGAAATTGTTTTAAATGCAAAGCAAAACCGAAGCTGGAACACACTTTTACATTCTGCTTTCTATTAATCCCTTACTTCTTACTCTATTTATTCAATAGTTTTATTTCTCTTTCTAAGTTACTTTTTA
Organism: Loris lydekkerianus; assembly: GCA_963574355.1. Classification (NCBI taxonomy): domain Eukaryota; kingdom Metazoa; phylum Chordata; class Mammalia; order Primates; family Lorisidae; genus Loris; species Loris lydekkerianus. The sequence goes on along the minus strand of CAUYPK010091786.1, from coordinate 2,692 downwards.
TTTCCAAAAGAAAAGTAAATTACAGTGATTTCTCCCTATATTTGTTAACAATTTCCTAAAAATAAAAACCATGTTTTCACTAAAATAAAAAATCGAGGTATCACAGAGCTTCAAATTTTTTTATCTCTGAGTTCATTCCTTCTTAGTTTTACTTTTGTTTAAGCAATCACCAGTAAAAGAACTTTGAGAATACTCTGTGGACAGAATAATGGTTGGATTGATTATTATATATTTTCAAAAGCTTATTTTATCAGCTATCTTTATCAGAGTCACCACCTCTGTCTTTTCTTGTGATTCTAGAACATTAACATTTTTTCTCTCAGAGTGTTTTCTAGATTCTTTTTTTTTGTTTGTGCACTTGGAAAGTTCAACAGTTTGCAACTAAATTTAATGTCTTTCCTACCAAATATGCACCTCCTTTTTATTGTCTATCTCAGAATGGCTTTATCATTTGATAATCCAAGCATCAACCATCCTCTATTTCTAAATTTTCACTAATTTTTACTTATCCATCACAATTTCTAAAAGTTGCTAAAAATCCATCTCACTTCATTCCTACTGCTAATTTACATAATTTCAGAATTATGTAAAATCTTTCCTCTATTATCTAGTTTCCCTATCACCATTTACTCTTCTCAATAATCAAGAAAAGTATTTACTAAAGCCTTGGGAAAAGTGTTTTCTAGGGTTCCCAATATTAAATGAGGCTATTATCCTATTATAACAAATAGTCTGTATATTACCTTGCTGTAGTAGTACAAATAAAATGGGGAGGGGAGGAGTTTACAGAGTATTACTAAAAAATATAACCATCATAAGAAAATGAAGTTCATTCCTAGATTCTTAGACATACAGGGAATCATATAATTAGACCTCTTAGTGAAGTAGAAGCCCAATTGCTTCTTGTCTTTACTTAACAGACAAAGTTTTCTCTTTTTTGATGTTCCTGAGAGACAAATCCTTACCTAATGATGCTTTTCTTTGGAAAATGTCTATGTTAGTAACAAAAATAAATGTATTATACTGAAAGTTTTAATTTTTACTAAGTGCTTGCTTGTTAAAAAAATTACAAAATAATAATGTTTTATGTTTATATATTGTTTTGCATAATGCATTTTCTTGAGAATCAAAATACCTTTATTGATATGTAGATGAAATTATTACTTTTGTGAAGAGGGGCTGGTCAAGGCCAATAGTATACTTCTTATTTCCATTTTAAAAACACACATCCTAGTGATGGTACCTGCTTATAGTTCCAACTGTTCAGGAGCCTTAAGCAGAAGGATTTCTTAAGCCCAGGACTTTGAGGCTATGATGAGCTATGATCATGCCACCGCACTCCAGCCTGAGTGATAGAACAGGACACTCTTAAAAAACTAAATAGAATAAAATTAAAAAACAGTACATTCCAGAGGCAATGTGTAATAATTAAAAAACACACTTACATTATCCTGTATGTACTTTTGACTTTTCATATACCAAGACTCATATTTTCTAAAATCCTAAGGGCACATTACATTTTTGCAGCTATAAAAACAAATTTCATTCTTGAGATATTTTACTAAGGAGAATGTTCTTCAACCTATCTAGGTAAATACAAAAGATGTAAAGTCTCCATCATTTTTGTGGCTGAATAATATTCCATCGTTTACATATACCACCGTTTATTAATCCATTTGTGGGTTGGTGGGCAACTGGGTTGTTTGTATACATTTGTGATTGTGAATTGAGATGCTATAACATTTTACTCCAAATGTCCTTATGGTAAAGAATTTTTTCTCTTCTGTTTGGATAACTGTAATGAGATTGCAGGGTCAAAAGGAAAATCTAATTTTAGATCTTTGAAGATTCTCCATGCTTCTTTCCAAAAAAGATATGTTAATTTGGAATCTCATCACTAGCATATAAGAGTTCCCTCCTCTCCACATGCAGGCCAGCATCTGCAATTTTGGAACTCCGTGATGTTGGCTATTCTCACTGGGCTATTCTCAAAGTGGTTTTGATTTGCATTTCTGTGATAATTAGGGATGATGAGCATTTTTTTCATATGTTTGTTCATGTACTTAATACTAATTTGAAACTAGTAATTGAACAATTACACGCCCACGTAAGAGGAAAAACACAATTAGATTCAAGAAGGGTGGTGGAGGGAGGGTAGGGATCTCAGTCAGCTCCTGCCTAACAAGTATAATGTATGAGTATATGGCATACCTTCTGGGTGAAGGAATTAAATACAATTGGGACAGTTCCTAAAAAAAAAAAACAATGTAACCTAATTGTATGTACCTTTATATTAATCAAATTTTTTAGCTCTGGGCTTATATTTATGTTACATTGCTAAAAAAATTTACTAAAGTATTCTTAGAATTTTACTAAGTTAACATTATTTATACAATATAATTTTTAAACTATGTTTATGTTATAGTATTTCCCAAGAAACAAATGGTTTCATTTATTTAAAAATATTAGATATATATTCTGATTATATGTAGCTGAAGATATTTTTTAAAAATCAACTTGTGGATATTGTAGGGGATTGGATTAAAGATGACGGCTGAGTAACAGCTTCCCTGCAACTGGGCACGGTGAGTCTGGGGAGACAAGACTCCAGACATCTCTGGCCAGTGGGATCTGCCTATGATCATCCCTTTGAGGATACAGGGAGCCAGCAAGGGACTTCTGGACCCCAGGA
>CAUYPK010091784.1:0-13382 GCA_963574355.1 Loris lydekkerianus | reverse complement strand
AGGTGGAGGTTGCGGTGCGCTTTGATGCCACAGTAGTCTACTGTGGGTGACAAAGTGAAAATATGTCTAAAAAAAAAAAAAAAAAAAAAAAAAAAATTATAGAATGATGTTTTTAGCTGGGCGTTGTGGCCGGCACCTGTAGTCCCAGCTACTTGGGAGGCTCATGCAAGTGAATGGCTTAAGCCCAGGAGTTTGAGGTTGCTGTGAGCTGTGACGCCACGGCACTCTACCCAGGGTGACATAGTGAGACTCTATCCCCCCCTCCAAAAAACCCCAAAAACAAAAAACAAAAGAAATCTACTTGAAGAAAGAGGCAGGTCTAAGCAGCTGTGTGTGCCATGTGAACTTCTACCCCCCACTGTATCAAAGATAAACTCGTGACAAGGGGTCTTTCAAACACGTGAACCCAAGAGACACTATTTAACTATGGCTCAGCACTTGACCTGAAACATCATATAGAATCAGACTGGGGCAGCAACTTTAATGCAGGGTTCAGTCTCTTAAGAAGGCAGAGAGGGGGTGGTGCCTTGTGGCTCAATGGAGTGGGGTGCTGGCCCCATATGCCGGAGGTGGCGGGTTCAAACCCAGCCCTGGCCAAAAACTGCAAAAAAACAAAAAACAAAATTAAAAAAATCCCACTGTATACAATTTGGGTGGCACTTGTGGCTCAAAGGAGTAGGGTGCCAGACCCATATGCTGGAGGTGGCAGGTTTGAACCCAACCCCGGCCATAAACTGCAAAAACAAAAAGGCAGAGAGGCGTGCCAATGTGTACAGGGAAAAGGGATGACTGACAATCAAGCAGTGGCGGGGCCGGGTTCTCTTGATTGTCCATTGATGGGCACCCCTGGGATTCTCTATTGCATTCCTAGAATAAGGATGTCCAGGATCCCTCCTTAGTGGGAATTTCAAAATGGTCCCAACTTATCCACCCTGAGCAGGAATAAGACCTTATTTTTATGCTCTTGCTACTCTCAGTGGGTCTAGTGGTCTCAGCTGGCTTCTCTGTCATGGAGGGCTTTTGTCCATTGGCTAGAGGAAGGTGGGACACATCACTGCAAACTGCATGATTGATGAGATCTTTCGTCCTTGCTTTTTTTTTTTTGAGACAGAGTCTCAAGATGCTGCCCTTGGGAGAGTGCTACGGCGTTCCAGCTCACAGCAACCTCAAACTCTTTGGCTTCAGTGATTTCTGTTGCCTGAGCCTCCCAAGTAGCTGGGACTACAAGAGCCCACCACAATGCCCAGCTGTTTTTTGGTTGTAGTTGTCATTGCTGATTGTCAGGCCTGGGCTGGGTTCAAACCTCGAGCTCCAGTGTATGTGGCTGGTGCCCTAGCCGCTGACCTACAGGCACCGAGCCTTGTTGTCCTTGCTTTGATCGTGACTCAAGGAACTCCCAGCTCCTAGGAGCAAGCCTACTGGACATGGCGACCTTCATTCACTCACTGTGCTACCTTGAATAAATGCAGTCCTTGCTTTGTTTCCCTACAGAGTAACCCATTCAATTCTTGCTGAAGAGGTTGAGGGTGGGGAATGGGAAGGGAAAGAGGCCCTCAGGATGTAGCAAAGAAAAGTGGTGTGTACAGAGGATGGGGCGAATCCACCATTAATGCCCCCCAATACTACCCCATCCCACCAGTGTGGGCAGATTCCTATTTTTTGCAACCAAATGTGGCACCCAGTACATGACCACAATAGCCTTCCCCTTGCTTTCCCTTCCTTCCCTCCTGAATTTCTTCAGGAAGTAAAGCCCTATCTGGCTATGCCGTAGTCTTGGGAACAACATATCCAGATTTATTGTGTGGCCCACTCAAAATCCATCATGCCTCGGGGTTTAGCAACTCGGCTTTGTACATTCATAGGCTATTATAGAAACAACCAACTTGCATTCCAATGTTATGAGAGTTACTTATAAAAGGGGTTGGCCGTCCCCTCAACGTCTTTGCCTAATCCCTTCTTCCTTTTTAATCGCATCTGGTTGAACAACCCTTACCTGCCAGGCATTTCCCTCCAGTTAATAATCTCCATCGTGCAGGTTTTATCCATGCTTTCTATATGCTAGCCCTTGTGCTCAGTGTACAGGTCGCAAGCTGTTCAATTATCACACATCCTTATATGGGAGTAACTAATGACTACCCCCATTTTAGGGATGCAGAAACTGAGATGTTTACCACTCCGCTTTACTACCACTCTGATCTCTCTGGGTTCCCTCCTGCCATTTTCAGGGACTGAAGGAGAGAAGGCCCAGGTGTCCTGCCTGGCAGCAAGGCCCGCGGAACTTGGCTCTTTTCTTTCCTCCTTCCTGGTGAGCACAGCTGCCAACCTGGAACACAGCCCTTTCCAAGAAAGCCCAGGAGAGGAGCCAAATGTTGACTCACCTGCCAGACGCAGGGATGCTCCAGCCAAGATGCCTGTGGGCCTGAGCAGGGGGTTTGGCAGGCCTCCCGTATTGTGGGGCCTGGGGAGGCAGCTCGGCAGGGCAACTTCAAAGGGCCAGCATGTCTCCTCAGTGCTCTAGGCAGGCTCTGCCCTCCTCCTTCTGCCCCATCCTTCAGCCCAGGGAGTTTCTGAAAAAGGACATTTCCTCTCCATGCCCCTGAGTGACAGGCAGAATTCTAAGAAAAGTCCCAGATTCTCTGGCTCCCCACGCCGCCCTGGTGTGCATACCTCAATCCCCAGGACTGAGACAGAGTGTGGTGGACTTTACTCCCATGATTAGTGACGTTCTAGGACACACTCTATGCTAAGAAAGGGACATTAGCCAAGGGGACTTGATTTAATCCCATCAAACCCTTTAGAGGCAGATTTTTCTCTGGTTGGTGGCAAAAGGATATGACCCACCCTTTCTGGCTTGGAGACAGAGGGAGCCCTGTGGCAAGGACTGTGGGCAGCTTCTGAAAGCTAAGCATGGCCCTCAGCTGATAGCCAGAGAGGGAGCAGGGAGCTCAGCCCCATGACTGCAAGGAGTGGAAGGAGAGTAAGCTTGCAGTTGGCTTCTTCCTCAGAGTCTTCACAGGAGAATGCACCTGGGTTTCAGACTCTGATAACCTGAGCAGGACTGCTGACCTCCAGAACTATGAACTAAGACATGGGCATTGTTTTAAACTGCTAAGCGTGCTTGTTGTACAGCAGTAGAAAATAAACATAAATATCTAAATAGTGGTTCTCAATATGTGGTTTACAACCCCTTTGGGGGTTGAACGACCCTTTCCCCTTTCACAGGGGTCTTCTAAGACCATCAGAAATATGTGTTAGGAACCAAGACACCACTCCTCATGTGTAGGGGTCACCACAACATGAGGAACTGTATTAAAGGGTCGCGGCATTAGGAAGGTTGAGAACCACCATTCTAAGAGGACTCTCGAACCCTGTGTGTCCAGCTGTTTCCCCCAAACCGATTCCTGGCAGTCTTCCCTATAGGAGCTCAGTTCTTCCTGGCTCAGGCCAACAATCTTAGTCAGCCTGGACTCCTCCGTGTCTTGTAAACCCTTCGTCCTGCCATCAGTCATTCTTTCAACTCCCTCCGCCATGTCTCCAGACCCTGACTACTTCTCAACACCCCATTGACTGCCCCTCCCTTTCTGCCTCGACGGTGCTGTAGTTTATTATGGCGATGGCCCAGTCCTTGCCCCACCTCCCGGGCAGGGTGGGCTGCCCTCTTCTTTAGCCTTTGTACCCCGTGGGTAGCTGATAAATTCAAACAGAGACACAAAGCAGAAGGTGGCAGAAAAGGGGACTTCCACACAGAGGCCAGAAAGGCAGCTCATGTTCTTGCCACCCCTGAACTTGGTGGGCTCACCAATCCAGCTGCCTGGCACATTTCTCCATATCATACATTGTCACGCAGGAGAAATTCTCAAGCCTGCTTCAGAATCAATGATGCTCAGGGGTCATGCTGTGGAGTACTTTCTAGGGGTGGGATTTTGTTTATTGCTCAAAGTTTTGAGCCAAGAATGAAAACTTTTTGTTGATGATGATGACAGGGGCAGGGCAGGATTCCCAGGAGGCCTAGAAGAACTTGCAGGCAACTAACCTCCCAGAGTGGTTAAGATTGATAGCTTTCAAGTCAGCCCTAATGCCAGGTTGGCTCCTAATTCCCAGCTGGCTTTCCTGGGCCTCAGTTTCTTTAAATGAGATATATTCTCCCTTTTTGCTCAAACATTTAGGACAGTACTGGATATACCATAAGTGCTTATTAAATGGTGGCTGTGAAAGCTGATATATTGTCTAACCCTAAAGCATAGATACTCCACTGTGTGTGTGTGTGTACATGTTTGGGAAAGCTAGTTAGTTAACACTGAAAAGATCACAGCCCCACACTCCAAAGGAAGTTCCCATAAGTGCTTCAATTATCTGTCCATGCTCAGCATTCAAGGGTTTGTTAATTAGTATAATGGATTTCTAAAATGGTTTTTCATTGATGAAAAGAATCGCATTCAGGAAAGGTAGGTGGCTGGAAATATTTCATGGTGCATTTGCCTCACTTGAGCATTGCAAACAAATCTAGGCAGACACGTAGCTTATTCTCTTAGAAAGGTGCTAGCCTTGAAGACCAACCAGTCCTGTGTGTAGATATTAAAGGGTGGATTTTATCATCTGCCTCACCAGGTTACTAAATACTGCACTGACAATGTTGGCACATCTGCCTTGACTAAAATCTTCATGAAAGAGGCCATCAGAGTATCTAAAAAGAGAGAGGGCTAAGATGCTCCAGGTGGAGAGAAGGTTGATGTGCCAGTTTGCTTTTCCATATGTGGTGGAATTTGATCTGAGAAGGGTTTTCTTTGTAACATGCCATCTGGTTGGGTGGTCAGGGGAGACCTCTAATTGTTGGAGGATAGGGAAGCCACCATCAAGGCGGGTGGATCACTTGGGCTCAGGAGTTGGAGACCAGCTAGAGCAAGAGTTGAGACCCCATCTCTACTAAAAATAGAAAAAACTAGCAGGCCACTGTGGCAGGGACCTGTAGACCCAGCTACTCGAGAGGTTAAGGCAGGAGTTTGAGGTTGCTGTGAGCTATGGTGACACCAGGGCACTCTACCCAGGGGGACAGAGGTGAGATTCAGTCTCAAAAACAAAAACAAAGAAAAGCAATCCTCAAAACACCCCATGATTTGAAAAGCCACATTGCTCAGACTAGTTTGCAACAATTGCTTTCAAGTAAGCAAGAGATTTACAACTGAATCAAGGAATAATTGGTTTCCTCTAGCTTAGAAAAGACATGTTATGACAAGGAGTCAAAAAAGTATGAGAATAAACCTCTGGAAAGCATGTCCTGGGGTGGAATTCCAGTGTTGTTTTAGATGTGAGCCAAACTTAAAAGGGCGTGTGTGTGTGTGTGTGTGTGTGTGTGTGTGTGTGGACAAATGGAGGAGCAATTAGAGGACAGAAGAAAATGAAGGTGAATGAAGAATTCTGATTCCATTTTCTTCCCAGGAAAAGATGAGGAACTTCATGGAACATTCTAGAAGTGGCACAGCTGAATATGATCAGCTGGAGTTTGTACCTCAGACCAGGACTCAGATGTCAAGCCCTCTTTCTAAGCAAACTTGGGCATGTTTTTTAACCTCCCTGAGTCCACATTTTCATCTTAGAAATAAGTATTCAAATATTTTCCTTTGAGTTGTGATTAAAGTGAAGGGAAATGAAACCACTTAACCAAATATCCCACACAGAGTTACCTCTCAATAAATGGCTGCCCTCCCTGAATATTTACAATCAGGGGCTCTGTACATGGTATCAGGGTTACAGCAGCAGACAGAACGTAGAGTTTCCTTGATCTCGTACTCTAACAGTGATGTTGAACTTTGTGAAGCCCATGCATGAGAATCCTTTGATGTGCTTGTTAAACACGGAGATTGTAAATGTCCAGACATCTCAAATCAGAGGATCCATGTGTGTAGGGGAGTGGGCAGGAACTCACCTTGAATAAGGTCCCCAGGTGATTCTCTGGGCAGCCAGGTTAGGGAACCCCTGACTTAAACACTGTAATTCTCTATGGCCTCAGGGTTGGCAAGGCTTCAGTCTCTCTTCAAAGCCTCCTTGGTCATGAGTTTGGGCTGATTGCACCCACAGTCGTAGGAGGTACTGCCTTCTTCTCACCCTTAACCACTCCATGGCAAGGGGGCAGGGAGAATTACTCCTGTTTTACTTATTTTATAGGCAGTGCTCATACATCATTATCAGAAACTTCAAAGACTTCCCTGAGCACCAAATTGACAGGCTACAACTTGAGTTATGAAGTCTTCAGTAGCTAAATCCTCTAAACTTGAGAAAGGCTCTGCTCCTTAGATCTGCACCCAAGGACAATGAACGTCTACTGCGGAGGCTGCTACTGACTGCATGTGACTCTGGAACCATTTTTCCCCCTGCTCTTTCCCTCCTTGAAATCATGCACTGTGCTTTTGTTTGCCTAAAAAAAAAAAAAAAAAAAAAAAATAGATGCACTGCAGATGATGGAGATAATATAATACTGGCCCAGAAAATAAAGTAAAAAGAGTAATCCAGCCCTCATGAGATAATCACCATTAATATTTTTGGTATATTTCCTTCAAGTCTTTTTTCTATGTACATGAATACATGTATTTATTTATTTTGTTCACAAAATCCAGATAGTACTTTAAGTGCTTTTTTTTGGACCTGTTCTTTTCATTTAAGAACATGTTTTTAAAGTAAAAAGTTAATGGGCAGTGCCTGTGGCTCAGTGGGTGGGGCCCCAGCCCCATATACCGAGGGTGGCGGGTTTGAACCTGGCCCCGGCCAGCTAAAACAGCAATGGCAATTGCAACAAAAATAATTGGTCTTTGTGGCAGGTGCCTGTAGTCCCAGCAACTCCGGAGGCTGAAGAAAGAGAATCACCCTAGCCCAAGAGCTGGAGGTTGCTGTGAGCTGTGACACCACAGCACTGTACTGAGGGCAACAAAGTGAGACTCTGTCTCTAAAAAAAAAAGTAAAAAGTTAATATTTTTTCAAGTCCATTAAATATTCCTCTACAACAGTGGTTTTCATGCTGGGTAGGGCAAAACTCACAGGGTTTCTTAGAAATGCCTTGCTGGTGGGCAGCGCCTGTGGCTCAAGGATTAGGGTGCCAGCCGCATATGTGGAGGTGGTGGGTTCCGGCCCCGGCCAAAAAAAAAAAAAAAAAAAAAAAAAAAGAAATGTCTTTCTGGAACAGGAGCTAGGACGACTTAGTTGCAGGGCCAAACAGATCCAGCTTCAGGTCCCACAGCCCCACTCATGTTTGGTTGTAACTGGAGGTCCATGTAAGATTCTATCAGAAAAGGATAAAGAGGCTTAAAAAATTTGAAAATCGTTGCCTTATGCCATCATTAAAATATTTATTTTTAAGAAGGGGTCTTGCTATGTTCCTCAGGCTGATTTCAAACTCTTGACCTCAAGCAATCTTCCCCACCTCCTTTCCTGAATAGTTGGGACTACAGGCCAGCTAAAATCTTTTTTTAAACCTAATTTCTTTCCTTCTTTAAAAAAAAACTTAAATGAAATGACTCTAAAAAATTATAAAACATTATGTTTGCTAATTGTTGTGGGGGGGAAACCATTTTTCTTTTTCTTTTTTTTAGAGAAAGGCATATATGTATGTCCTTTGTAAAACTATCAAATACAGATTTGATGAAGAGCCTATCTGTGGGCAGCACCTGTGGCTCAGTGGGTAGGGCACTGCCCATATACCGAGGGTAGCGAGTTCGAACCTGGCCCTGGCCAAAATGCAACAAAAAATAGCTGGCATTGTGGCAGGCGCTTGTAGTCCCAGCTACTAGGGAGGCTGAGGCAAGAGAATCGCCTAAGCCCAAGAGTTGGAGGTTGCTGTGAGCTATGATGCTATAGCACTCTTCTGAAGGGTCACAGAGTGAGACTCTGTCACAAAAAAAAGAAAAGAAAAGAAAAAAGAAAAGCCTATCTTCATTCCTACCAAATGCCCAAGGAGCACAGCACTGTCCCATTATCCACTTCCAGAGGGCTCAGCTCACAAAGAATCAGTCCCCAGGTAAGAGGCCTCTGGCTAAACACTCACCTCTACAGATGTCTATTACCTTAGGTGGAGGTGCCCAGAAGCAAGTACGATTCCAGAGCAAGTGTTTTATGTGGGAGGTAAAGGGGACCCACTATCCTGGTTTGCCTGGGGCTGGGTTCCCAGGTGGCCCTCTAGGGGAGGTAATCTCTGCAGGTCAAGAGAAAAGTAGGAAATGAGACAAGGGCAGCAGCTGGTAATGAAGTAATGAAGAGACTGGCCCAGAGCACAGTTAGAGCTTGCCTTCCATGGGACTTTGGGAGGGCCGTCTAGTCTAGAACGTCCTGCCCAGTGGGCTTTCCCTCCCTCTATCTCCCCACCCTGCCCCACCCGGCAGTGGGCCCACCTCCTGCAGCCCTGGGAAAGCCTGGGGCAGAGAGACGCAGGAGCAGCCCTGCCAAGGGGGTAGCTTCAGTACACCGGTAGCATCTGCTATGAGAACATTATGTACACATATTAAAAAAAATAAAAACAGGATCACTCCATTCTTGATTTATCGGCACCTTGATTTATGTAAGGTGCCTAAAGGAAAGACATTCCAGACCACAAATCTAATACTGCAGTCATTTTAAGGGTCCAAGCTTGGAATTGCCCTTGGGTTAATCATATCACAGGCCTTGCCATGTAAATGACTCACATTGTAATTGGATGAAATACTACTACTACCACTACTAAAAAAAAAAAAAATACCTCCGCTGAGTCCGCTGGATTCAGCTCAAAATTGTAAGCTGAATCATCAGAAGAAACTAACAAGAAAAGTTTGGAGATTCCAATTCTTCCAACACCCCCAGAGGCCCATGTGTTAGTAGCGGGCACTGACAGCCCCAGAGTCAGGTGCATGCCACTGCCCGCTGCCTCCTCCCCAGCCTCTTGAAAGCTCCTTCTAAACAAGGGAGGAAGACAGAAGCTCCTTTTGTCATCCATCTCCATGGTTATTGGGCACGTGATCCTCTTTTTTGGAGTTCTCGGCAAAACCAGAGGTGAGTTTGGCTATTTCATTCTCATTTGTCAAGGAAATCAAGAGACTGAATCATTCTTGCAGAGGCCTCAGGCTCTCCCAAGATAATTTTGGAGGTGCATTTCTGCCCTAGAGGATTTAAGAGCCCTAACCCTGTGATATGTCAACATGGTTCTATTGAAAGTGTGAACACTGATTGGATTTAAGCCAATTTGATGATATAAAGAAATCATTGTTAGTTTTTATTGAAGTTAAGATTATGGTACTGTGTTTTAAAAGAGCATTCTTAGCTTTTAGAAACACATACTGGCACTCTGGGAGGCCAAGGTGGGTGGATTGCCTGAGCTCAGGAGTTGGAGACCAGCCTGAGCAAGATCAAGATGCCATCTCTACTAAAACCAGAAAACATTAGCAGAGTGCTGTGGCAGGCACCTAGAGTCCCAGCTGAGGTTGGAGCTATGATGCCATGCACTCCAGCCAGGGTGACAAAGTGAGACTGTCAGAGGGAGGGAAGGGAAGGGAAAGGAAGGGAAGGCTGATGTTTACAAATGAAATAATTTCATCTCTGAGATATGCTTAAAAATGTATAAGTGGGGGATAGATGAAACCGAATTGGTAGTGGATCCATGAATGTTCATAATCCTGTTCTATCTCCTTTTGTAAATGCTTAAAGTTTTCTATGAAAGCAAAAATTTTTGTTAGTGGAAAAAAAGGGTGGCTGAAAACCAAATCTGCATTTTTTTGGAGACAGAGTCTTACTATGTTGCCCTCAGTAGAGTGCCGTCACAGCTCATAGCAACCTCAAACTCTTGTGCTTAAGTGATTCTCTTGCCTCGGCTTCCCAAGTAGCTGGGACCACAGGTGCCCCCACAAGGCCTGGCTGTTTTTTGGTTGTTGTAGTTGTCATTGTTGGTTAGCTGGCCCGGGCCGGGTTTGAACCCACCAACTTCAGTGTATGTGGATGGTGCCGTAACCACTGTGCTATGGGCACTAAGCCTCTTCTTTGCTTTCAAAGGCATAAGAATAGAGTGAATGAATGTGGCTGCAGGATAAGCTCAGTCATTGTAGGAGAGTTGTATGCCAGGACATTCTAACCTGTGAATTATGATAATGGAGGTGGTGTGTGCATGTGTTGGGGGTTGCAGAGTTATTGCAGGGCAGCTCATGGGGTCTCAAACAGAAATGTCCACCTGTGACATTTTGGGTAGAATTTTGAGATATTAACCACATTCCAACTCCAGACTCCCCAATCTGTGAAGCCAGACAATTTGCCTACATAGTCTAGGGGAGGAAAGGGCACCTCAAGAATCCAGTGAATAAAAGAACTAAAGTTTTGGTGCTTTCAAGTTTGAAAGCTGCTGTCCAGGGCTAAGAAATAGACTTGATTAGTGAGAGTCATTTTTGTCCCTTCCTCTGACCCTCTCAAATGACAGTTAACTTTAGTCAAGTACTTATGATGAGCTAGGCACTGTTCTAAGCATTGAACAAATATTGTCTTTTTAAATCCTGTAACAACCCTATGAGATAATTATTTTTATTTTCTACACCATTTTTTTTTTTTTTTTGAGACAGGGTTTTGCTCTGTAAGCCAGATTGAAGTACAGTGGCCTAATCACATCTCACTCCAACCTCCAAATCCCAGGCTCAAGGGGTCCTCCTGCTTCAGCCTCCAATGCACCACCATGCCTGGCTAATTAAAAAAAATAATTAAAAATATTAAAATAATTAAATTAAAATTAATATTTTAAAAAATAATTAAAAATAATTAAAAATATATATATATTTTTTTTGTGTGGGGGTGGGGGTGGGGTAGAGATGAGAGTCTTGATATGTTGCCCAGGCTGGTCTCAAACCCCTGGACTCAAGGGATCCTTCTGCCACAGCCTCCCAAAATGCTGATATTATAAACATGAATCACCATGCCTGGTCCCTGTGAAAGAATTAATTTTACAAATGGGAAAATTGAGGCACAGACTAGTTAGGCAACTTTCTCAGAGCCACGTAACTAATCTGACTCTGGAGCCTGGGGTGCCTTTGGCTGGAGGTGGACCAGGAAGTGTAGGCAGGAAGGACCCGAGAAGTCCCAGGATAGACAGAAGGGCACGAAAGGAGCATGGAAGCCTCCAGTGGACTGCAGCCACTGCCACCTCCTGTGCCTGGGCACTCCTGTGGCCTCTAGGACTGGGACTCATTCTGCGGGAGAGTCAGGGAAACTCTTAAATGAGAATGATTTTGTTTCTGCCACTCCCAGGATCGGGGAGCTGGTAAATTCATTTCAGTTGTCAGAAAAAAAAAAAAAAAGAAGAAGAAGAAAGAAATGTTTCTTCATGGTCGAGTTCGCAGCACTACATGTGTGACAGTGTGCTATGGTTTCTGCTGCTGAATTAATAAGGCATCCTAAGGGAGTCAGGGTCCCAGTTAGAATATTAGATTTTTAAATCCAAGTTTGATCCTTGGGTTTGATCTCTAAACTGTCAGTTGCTTAGTGGCTTTGGTGTGAGCCTTAATTTGTAATCAGCAAAATAGGGCTGAGAATACTAACTGTGCCACCAAACAGGGTGGTGTGAGCATGAGACGAAGCCATGTGTGGAAAATGCCTGCCCCAGTGCCCAGCACAGGGCAGCTCCAGACTACATCTGTTTGTCTTCATGCATTAGTGGGATAAATAAGAAAAAACAATATTTTTGCGACAGTCTCTCACTCTGTTGCCCAGGCTAGATGCTGTGGCCTCAGCCTAGCTCACAGCAACCTCAAATGTCGGGTTCAAGCAATCCTTCTGCCTCAGCCTCCTGGGTAGCTGGAACTACATGTGCCCACCACAATGCCCAGCTAATTTTTCTATTTTTAGTAGAGACAATGTCTCACTTTGTTCAGGCTAGTCTCGAACTCCTGAGCTCAAGGGTTCCTCCGGCCTCCGCTTCCCAGAGTGCTTAGGATTGCAGGTGTGAGCCAGTGCCCTGCTGAGAAATGGTTTTATTGTTTCCAGTAATTACCCTCACCCCAGCTACAGTAGCATTTTCCACTGGGAAACATCGTTATTAGTGGTTTGGCCAGATTCTATAATTTACTAGCTCCTTTACCAAAACCATTGCTTTAGTTTTTTTTTAGGCTGTCTTCTGGGTATTGTTTTTAATGTCACTTGCCAATCTTCTGGTTATTGTAAAACTTCAGGCTCATATTATATTGAAAGCTCTTTTCCTGCCCTTGCCCTGGTGCAGGCATGAACTATGATCCTAGGGGCCTGGAGGGGAAGTGAGGACGTTCTCCCCTACCCCTTAACCTCGCCCTTTCCTCCTTTTGCTGCTTTCCCAAGGTGGGGCCCATCAGGAAGGAGAGGAAATTCCCCCCATCTCCTGTCTGGACCTGTTGGGGAGGTTGTAGCCATCTCCATGGGCTCCATGTGGTTGGCCTGGTGTGGAGCTCACTTCCTAGCACTTCTCTGGGCTTCGCTGGTTCCTTCCTAGGTCTCACCGTACCTTCCAGCTGACTCCACTGTAGCCCTCTGTGTGAGGATAAAGGATCTTTACCCATTTACCTTCGGTGGCCAACTTTTGGGCCTCTGGGCAAAGGAAGTAGAGACTTAGAGTGAAGTAGGGATTGTCTTCCTTGTGGACTCCACTATGCCATTCTAGCCCAATTCTATCACCCTCTTTCTGGTGACACAGTAGGTCCTCTGATTAGGATATGCAATTCCATTTTTAGGTCTCTAAATATTCTCCAAGTATCCTTCCAGAAGGGACGTATTAGTGGGCATTTCCACCAGCAGTGTAGAAGTGTGCCCTTTCCTCCACATCCACACCAACATCTCTGGTTTTGGGATTTTATTATGTGGGCTACTCTTACTGGGGTTAGGTGATATGTCAAAGTAGTTTTGATTTGCATTTCTCTGATGATTGAGGATGATGAGCCTTTTTTCATGTGTTTGTAGATTTTGCGTCTGTCTTCTTTAGAGAAGTTTCTCTTCAAGTCCCCTGCCCACCCTAAGAAGGGGTCACGTGTTCTTTTCTTGCTAATACGTTTGAGTTCTCTGTGGATTCTGGTTATTAGACCTTTATTGGACGTATAACCTGCAAATATTTTCTCCCATTCTGAGGGCTGTCTGCTTGCTTTACTCACTATGTTCTTGGCTGTGCAGAAGTTTTTTAGTTTGATCAGGTCCCAGTAGTGTATTTTTGATACTGCTTCAATTGTCTGGGGAGTCCTCCTCATAAAATATTCACCCAGGCCGATTCCTTCAAGAGTTTTCTCTGCACTTTCTTCAAGTATTTTTGTATTTTCATGTCTTAAGTTTAAATCTTTTATCCAGTGAGAGTCTATCTTAGTTAATGGTGAAAGGTGTGGGTCCAGTTTCAATCTTCTACAGGTTGCCAGCCAGTTTACCCAGCACCATTTGTT
>CAUYPK010091781.1:0-11548 GCA_963574355.1 Loris lydekkerianus | reverse complement strand
AGAGCAGCACTCAGCAACCCTCACCACCAAGGCTTGAACAGTTAGAGCAGCACTCAGCAACCCTCACCACCAAGGCTGAACAGTTAGAGCAGCACTCAGCAACCCTCACCACCAAAGGGAAATGAATGTGGGTCTGAGGTCGCCAAGGTAATCAATGAGCAATAGGAAAGAACAATAATTAATGATGAATAGAAAGAGACAAAGGTGCCTGGGGGGAGGGCAGAGAGACCAATGAAAGTGGCATGGACAATTTCAAATGGAGCCAAAGAGAATATTTACATCTCCACCCTGTCTCCCCCTCCCCCTCTCTGCTCAGTTGAGAGAGGGACCCACTACTAGCTTTCTTTGGAAGTGCTCTCAGCTTTCTCTTTGTTTTATTTTTATTTATATTTTGTTGTTGCAGTTTGGCCGGGGCCAGGTTTGAACTTCCCACTCTCAGTATATGGGGCCGGCACCCTACTCACTGAGCCACAGGTGCCCCCCTCTTTGTCTTAGATAAAATCTCTCTGGTTGCACAAATGCCTGTGCAAAGTCACTTTTGCTTTCTATACATGGTGCCCGTGCTGCACCAGTTTTATTTTCGGTTATTACCCACCTTTGCTTTCAATTTGTCAATTTGTCTGTGCCTGTGTTGAACTTTATAATTCCAACAAATAATTGAGCCAGGACAACTGGCTTCAGGGAACTAAGGCCCCTGAGCTCCAATATTATCTAAGGAAAATTAAGTCATTTTTATCTGCTGTCTCTAGTTGTTAATGCTAGACAATTTTCTTTGAACTAATTTTTACAATTTAGGTAGAAATCAACAAATTAAAACTATTTTCTTCCTGAAGTATCTCTAGATTTATATTGCAAGATTCACTATATTTACTCTTAATAGTTAAAATTTGTATTGTCTTAAGAGAATGTGGAAGATTCAATTAGGCTGACATTATAAATAACATTGTGGACAGAGGATTTTGTTTTTTGTTTTTTTGTTGTTTTTTTTTACTTATGTCTTCTATGACACTGCTCAGCTAGAATAAGCTTCTGAACTTGCTGTACGTCAGGAGAGAATTGGTGGGCATCTTCTAACACTTACTGATATTTCAGACTGATGTGTCTTTTCATTTTCTATTCCTGCCACAATTAATTACAAAAAAAAAATTAGTAACTTAAAAAATTGTTAGGCATAGCTTAGCTCAATTTATTGCTCTGTTCTTGCTCTTAAAGGTCAGAAATTGAGGCGTGGACACAAACGCATTTCTTACTGGGAAATTGAGACAAATCCATTTTCAGCCCATTCAGATTGGTAGAAATTAGTTCCTTGTGACTACAGGACTTACACTTCAATTTTATTGATAGTTACCAACTATTATTCTGATAGGAACAACAGTGAGGTCTAATTTCCTTCTTCTTTTTTTTGAGACAGAGTCTCATTTTGTTGCCCTGTTTAGAGTGCTGTGGCGTCCTAGCTCACAGCAACCTCAAACTTCTGGGCTTAAGTGATTCCGTTGCCTTAGCTACCCAAGTAGCTGGGACTACAGGCACCAGCCACAAAGCGTGGCTATTTTTAGAGACAGGGTCTTGCTTTTGCTCAGGCTGAACTCCTGAGCTCAGGCAATCCATCTGCCTCAGCTTCCCAGTGTCCTTGGATTATAGGTGTGAGTCACTCCGCCAGGCCTCCAATTTCCTTCTTCTCACACTAGCACAGGGGGAAATAGAGGTTTTACTCTAGCTCCCATTTCATCACCTGTGGTTTTGTATAAACAATATTTATTCAGTACTTTGACTCGTTAGGCACCATGTTTGGCACTGGGGATGTGAAATTCAAAGACACAATGGCCGTATTTGCTTTGCTTCACCTGAACAGGGGAATGCATGGTTTACATCATCTTCTCATTTGAGCACTAGATCTACCTGTGAATATATTAGAAATTAAAATACAAAAATCTATTTCCACTACCACCTCTAACATAATTCACCCACCCCTTTTAGGTTGTAACTTTGTTTTAATCTAAACGTAAACAAATTTGAGAGCGGGAGAGAAACTAAGTTCTGTAAATTCCTCTATTATCCATGGATGAAATCCTTTGTAGATTAAATACTGCATCGTACCAGGTGAATGTTTAATTAAAATGGTTATTCTCAGTTTGACTTGTAGAAAGAACTTTGAATTCACTGCAATATGCAGGTTTAATAAGTGTGAGGATTATCATCACTGAAATTATTTCAAGGGCATTTTTTCCCTCAATTTCAGATCTTGAATGAAAAGTACTTTTAGAGGCGCGCTTAAGTCAAGTTCCATCCTAGAATCATAGCGAGCGCTTACTCAGCAGAATTTGTTTTACATTTATCTACTCATTTGTTCCAGTTGCTCCTCCGATGCTAATGTGTACAGAAATTACCTGGGGATCTGGTTAAAATGCAGATTCTGATTCAGTTTTCTGAGGTCAGAGCTTTTCGGCATGACTAAGGAGCTCCACCATGACTTGGATGCTGTTCCTACAGAGAGCATACCTTGAAGACCAAAGAGCTAAAAAACAAAACAAACAAACAAACAAAAACATTATTTAGACTGAGACAGGAAATGCGCATTTTAGTCTCAGTTCTCATTATTCTGTGGATGACCTAAAACAAATTACTTTACCTCAAGGAGGCTGAATGTTTTCATTTATAATGAAAATGTAGCTGAGTTACTATTCTCTGAATCTCATGTTTATGTAGTATTTGTTTATCAATTAAGAAACTACTGATCACTGCATAAAGTCAGATAGTTCTCAAATTCATACTTAAGCGGCAACTCCTAGTTACTGACCCTGAGTTTTCTGATGGCAATTTGAAGCTTCTTTTTCACTTTACTGCACCAGCAACAGAACTTGAACCCATTTAGAGCATCTAGCTGAAAATAAGAGAAATCACGCAGAGCTATTTTACAAGATATCTGAGAAATTTTAGTAAATTGGGCTGTCATTACTTTAATGGATTTTATATTTTTCATACTGCACCAATAGTTTTCTCTGTATTTTATTCATTTCCGCTATTCATTACCTTTATTCCCGAGCCCTTTCTCCTACTTTTAAGCAACCCTTGACCAAGTGATAGCAGCACCTTTAAGCAAAGTGATTCTTCACAGCAGTCCCACATCAATGCCAACTGTGATTTCATTTATATTGAATCACTGTAATTCCTGAAACAATTTATGAAGTAGTTCTGCAACTCTGATTTAAACTTAGATTTCCATGAAATAAAGGTGTATGTGACTATATTTGTCTGTATTGTTCTACTTTTTCATTTTTGTAACTAAAGTTGGGTTTGAGGAAGGAAACTTACAGGCATGCCTGCACTGACCAGTAGAGACATTCTTGTATAGAAAGCACGGTTGTAATGATGAATGTGCTTACTTGCCAGTGTCGTGGGCATCTCACTGACAGGGCAACACCTACTGCTGCTCTCAGCAGACATAGCAGTGTTTGGGCATAGGTAACAGGTGCATGTGGGCATGGAGCCAAACCTTCCCCAAACACAAATGACCACAGCGTTTCTACATGTTTAGGCCTGATAGTAGCTTTTTATTGACTGCAGATGGTTACTGAGTACATAATTAAAAAAAATTCTATTGAGTAATCACATTCTTAAACACTAAAGTTTTTTGTTTTGTTTTGTCCCACCCCCATGCCGAGAAGTCCTGATACATAGCAGTGTAAGTTTACGTACTCCCCCCCCCCCCAACACACACACAGCAACCTTGTAGCTGTTATGCGTGGGGTCTTCAAGCTGATAGAGATCTCAGGCCTCATTTCTAGCCCCAGGATGATTCTTATATTTTAAGAATCCAAAGAAATGAGTAAGTTAGAATATTCTCATCTTTTCCTGAGGTCTTATAAATATGTGCTTCCTGGGACCCCATTGAAAGCAATGAAGGATATTGAGTCAAATATACGTGCGAATTATTTCATCTTTGAGTTTTTCTTGCAATAGTCTTACCTGAGAAGGTGCTTCATAAAATGCAGGAAATGTGTTAAGGTGTCAATCATATTTCTACTACTCCAAGCCACTTAATGTAGGGAACACATACATAGACCAAGGAGCTCAGGAAATTTCAACCCAAAATATGGTTCCTTGGTATGGAAAGAATTTGGAATTATACACCCCATAGAATCAACAGACTTTGGAGGGGGCTTTCCCTCTATCTGCATAAACCAGAGAGATCCAAGAAAAAGAACAATTGACTTCCCTTCCCCTCCCTGTTATCTCAATATATTGAAAGAAAAAAAAGAACCAGAATGCAACCAGACCTGGCCCAAAGCATTTTGATATCCCACTCTCAGATTAATGTACAAGTCATTCTGCTCCCTCATCCATTCATCCTCCCCAGCAACTGCTCATTGCCCCTAAAGGGAATTATCTATATATATCTCATCTCTCTGTCCCCCCTCCAAAGGAAGGGAATAAATTCCTGGACCCCCTGAACTGTTGAGTAATCACTCTGTGATTCTCCTCATCACAGTAACCCTCTTTTTCTTATTAATCTGCCTTAACTGTGAGTTGATCTTTTAGTGAACTTTCAGGAAGAAGAGCAGTTTCCTCTGACCCTCACTACACACATATACACACATTAAGACACGGTGCATACTCTCCAGGGTTCTAGAATTAGTATGAAGGTCCATAGGAATAAAGTAAGGAAAAACGTGACTAAAACTGAAAGAATTAGAAGAACAAAGCCTACTAACACATCTGCAGAAGTGTGGGCAATACTTGTCTTGATGTAGAATGTGGATGGTTAGAAATAAAGGAAAAAGTCTGAGCCTTTGCCTCAGGTGCAAAGTTGGCACTTGGTGGAACAGACTCGTCCTATAAAGTGGGCGCTGCATTTGGGAACATATGATCTGATTTCTCGCCATGTCTACCAACATCTGATCCAAGAAGACCTTAGCTGATTGACAAGCCTCATTTGGGCAGCAATACCCATTTCCGTAAAAATAAAGAGTTTGGATCTGATCACCTCTGAATGCCCTGATAGATCCAAAAATTCTGTAACAATTTTAAGACATTTAAGAGAATGTGGGAGTATTTTTATACCCTCCATGTCCATTTTCTGTACAGTTCTCTTTATCTGACATTTTATCAGCAATTGAGATACGTTTACTATAACCCTGCCTCGTAGTGCACACTTGATATTCACTTAATGAATGAGTGAATCAGTAAACATCATTCAATTAAATTAAAAATATATATAATCAAGAATATAAAGAATAAAAATATGTATAAAGGAAAAGTTACCACATTATCTTGTTTCATCCCAAAACTCTTTTCCAAACATAAAAAGAACTGCTATCATATAATTTGAATTGTATCTACTTATAAGTAAATTAGAGTCCAAAGGGTCAAATAATAATTCAGTGTTCCTCAGACAAAGTGCCATGTCTTTTTCAATGCTAGAATTTGCATCATTCTGATATACTGACAAAGAGGTTGATAAGGAACAAACTGATAATACAACTTATAATGAACCCTTCTTTTCAATGGAGGAGAAATTTTTTTCTCAGCTTTGCCGAAGTGGACTAGATGGTTAAACCAATACACATCTTTAAAATGATAAAACTAATTTTACAAGACAACAAGCCTAAAACCTAAACAAGCCTAAAACCTAGAAATGCTCAAAGACTTCAAATAAATACTTTTATTAGAGAAAATAGTTTTTTTTTTTTTTTTTTTTTTTTTAATTTTTGGCTGAGGCTAGTTTGAACACTCCACCTGTGGTATATGGCTCCCTATTCCTTTGGACCACAGGCACTGCCAGAGAAAATAGTTTTATAAAGAATAAAATTTATATTAAATAGGAGTGGATGGAAATCATTAAATACCTACTAGAAAAAATAAATACAAATTGGGTGATACCTGTGGCTCAAAGGAGTAGGGTGCCGACCCTCTGTGCCAGAGGTGGTGGGTTCAAATCCAGCCCTGGCTAAAAACTGAAGTTGGCCCTTCAGCCTGAAGCCTTAATCACAGTCTTGCGAGAGACCCTGAAGCCCAGGACCCAGTTAAGCCAAGCTCAGTCAGAACCTGAACCACAAAAACGGTGAAAATAAAATCAAAACATGTTCCTTAAAGCTGATAAACGTGCAACAATCTTTTAGGCAGGGATAGATAACCAGTATGCCTAGACTTTTAGTAACACAATAACAATAAATGTATTAATTTCACAAACTGTAAAATAAGACAGCATTAGAAAAGCTAAATATGTCATATATTTTCTTGGTTTATTTTTTTCATTTTTAATCAGGTTTACTAAAATATAAATTGAATACAGTAGAATGAAATGTATCCTTTTTAGGTATACAGATCAATGCATTTTAATTACTGTGTATGTTTGTGTAATCACAACACAGCCAAGATACAGAATATTCCCGTCACCCCGGTTTCTTTGGTGTAGTAACCATTTTAGCCCTAAGTGCAGCTCCTGGTAATACGTCACTAATATCCAGTCCTATAGTCTTTATCTTTTCCTAAAATAGCTTGTGTATTAAATCATACAGGATACAAGCTTTTGTGTCTGCCTTCTTTCGAGTTATATAATATTTTTGAGAGTTATAGAGGTAGTTTATTTATCAACAATTCATTTATTTTTATTGCTGATAAATAGTCCATTGTAGGAATATAGCAAAATTTCTTTACAGACGTTTGGATTTTTTTAGTTTGGCTGCTCAAAGCCCCTGTCAATGTTGATGTACCCATACATAGCATTAACATGTGTTTTCTTTCCTCTTGGGTGAACACCTAAGGGTGAAATTACTGGTTCATATGGTAAGGACATGTTTATAGGAAATCATCTGAGCCTTCAGATGATTACCTACCCTTGACTGACACCTCGATTTTAGGTTTGAAGATGATCCAATTAAGTCATTTACAGATTCTTGACCCACAGACACTGTGAGATTAAAAAATGTGTGTCATGTGGCTTTTTGCTGCTATGTTTCTCATTATTTGTTATTGTTAAAATAGAGATCATAAGGCTGATGGAACAGCTTCTTTGTGACAATTAGGTACCAAATTATAAATAAGATCTAAGGCCTCGGCAGGCACCTGCAGGTGGCAGAGTCCAGACCCTGCCACTGCCACCACCCTCCCCGCCACACTTCCTGTTTCACAGTTTCACAGACCACACCTACAGCTTTGACTGGATGAGACTTATTTCAGTAACTTTCTCTTGATAAGAGATCACCAACCACGCACTGCTTCTGGTCAGTTCACAGAGGGTGCCCTGAGAGCTTTTACGGCCCCTTTTCACCTTTTCAGATGTAGGGCCTAATTGTAATCTATGTAAATGTTAAGTTTTCACCCCAAAAGTGAACACGGGACATTTATAACATGCATTTTTGCTTTCCACACATGGTTGATCCCCACTTCAGGAATATTCATAGCTCGTATATCCTGTTGAATAAGCAACCCATTGACCCCAAACTCCTGTCTCACCCTTCTTCCTTCTCCTGCTTTGGTCCCTCCAGGGGAGGCTAAGCTTCCCAGCCTGTCAGGGTGGGCAAGCTGCAGACTGCAGTCTTTTCTAAGAAATAAGCTTTCCTGGATAAATGTATCAATGTTGTGATTTCTTAGTGGGCATATGTAGCATAGAAGTCTAAGACTGTAGTCAATCTGTCTTTGTTGTTATTGTTCTTATCATTATAATCAATAGTTGGCCCCCAGCTATCAAATTCTTCTGCTGGTGAATTGCTCCTCACTGAGCATTCTCTGAGACCCTGTTCTGCCTTAGCTTGCAGTGAACCCAGCAGACTGCACCACCAAGATGGCCTCTGAGATGGAGTGTTTTGCCAACCTTCCAGTCCCAGCTCGTTTCTGGAGCTCTCTCCCTACCTGGTTTGTGGCTTCCTTGTGAATTCAAGGAATGAATTCACGGACCAGGAGAATGGGCTGCTCAAAAACAGAACCCCCCCCCCCATCCCCAGTGAGAGGAGGGGTCCTGAACGGGTTGGCCTTGTCAGCTTGGGGTACAAGGGATTTTCTGCCTCCCAAGGGTCCCCCTCATTGGCTTGTGTCATTTCTGTCTTGTCCCTCAATCAGGCCCTCTCTGTCAGCAGCACTTTTTTGTCCCTTTTACCCACCAACTCCCATCTCCTCCCAGAGGAGATTCCCAGAGGCCGGCCTGGGCATCTCCTCCCTCACTGCCTTGGTCACTGCCTTGGTCACTGCCTTGGTCACAGCTCAGTCTTTTCTGCTGGGTCCCAAGGCCCCCGTGGTTTCTGTGGGTTTCAGGCGCCCCTCCCAACTTCCCCTGCTCTTTTGGCCTCTCTGTCTCCCCCTTAACATTCCCCTTTCTCCTAGATCTCTTTTCCCCCACCCATGGAGGGCAGTCTCTGTCTTACATTTATGGTGGATTTTGTATACAAAAGTTTCCTGCCCTCCACATGTGACAGGAAATCTTTGCTTCTTACGCTCACAGATCTTGAGTTCAGCAAGTTTTCCAGCTCCCCTCTGTGGGCAGAGAGCCTTTGCTCAGTGCGTTCCCCAGAAACAGGGAATCTTTGCTGGGTCTCAGGAGTTGGAAGGAAGGTTTTCTACTTCTTTAGGGACAGGTGGGTTTGCTTCTCAGCATATCTGGGCACCATGAGAGGTTTTAGTACTCCTACTGAAGAAGGTGAAAGCTTTTGCCTTGTTAAAGAGGAAGGTTTAGGGAAATGGGTAATATTTTGTGCCATTCAAGTAACAGCTGCAGCTGGTCACACCCTACGTGTCTGCTCCTGTCAGCATGGGAGGCTCTTTGCAGTATCTTTTCTTGGTTAGGGTATTTTTTATTAGTACCTTGAATAGGTATGCAGAGATGACTTTATCAGTGGGAGTGAAGTCATCTGTGTCTAGAGCTCCCAGATATTTTAATCTGATACCCTAATCTATACTCATTCTTTAGAATTCATTAATATGTTTTTTTTTCTAACCTGATTGCATTATCTTCTATGGAAACTTTATCTTTCTTTTGCACTATTGCAAAAATAATTAATATGCATTCTGTTTTACTATTGGACAAAATTTACTTCCCTTAGTTATACTTTACCCCCTGGTTTGTGATGGGCTTAAGAAAACTTATTTTATGGGACACCTGGATGTTTTTATTGTTAACACCGGAGTAACGTGCTATAGCTCTCTACTCCCTACATGCGAAATGCAGTTGGGACCTCTGCTTTATTTCTATATCCATTTTCCAAAATTAGAATAAATTAGTGAACACATTAATTAATTAGGATGATGTAATAAAAACTTGCTTTAATCAAGGATAATGGAGAGCTTTCCTAAATTTGATCAATTTCCTTAAAATTAGTGTGATAAGACATTTACATTCCATACTATGATTTAATAAAAAAAAAATAATAATAATAAAAAAATTAGTGTGAGGCTTGGCTCTTTGGAGAAAATGCTTTTTGAAATGACACCAAGAAAACAAACACCACGAAGATGAGGGCAGTAGTAGAAAGTGAAATTTGGCTTTATAAAACTATTGGTGTGGAAAGTTATTCCTTTCCATAACACACACACACACACACACACACACACACACCTGCTTACATACAAAGACATGCACATTTCTATAAAATAACGCAGTTGAGTTATATTTGTGGAATCTCTCAATACTAATACTACATGAACCTGAAAGATTATTGCATTGAGTAGGCAAAATGCTTTGGACACATTGAAACCAACGTGTCTGCTGTGTACTGATAAAAAGTAGGTTTGCTGCTAATTGGTTGCAATTGCTATCTGGACTTGGGAACAAATTCGATTATGCCAATATAAGAAAAAATTTGTTTCTTTGTTAGAATTTTTCTCCAGATATAAGAGATATGCTGGAGTACCTACACGTCTATGCATGGATTTTTACCTTGAGAAGCTGGAGCATGATTTTGTTGATGTAGATCTCTAAGCAGAAAAATTTTTATTGTTGTTTTTAATGGAAGAATTCGCTGCTTCTAACGACCATTTATTATTCAGTGTTGAGAGATGTATTTAACAGTACACTTGGTCAACCGAGTTACGTAACCAGTTACCAGTGTAGGAAATAGAGTGTGCCGGTCTATGATAAAATAACTTTAAATGAGAAAAATACTTTTAAAATAGGGGCAAATAGTTGAAATGCTAGGGAGAGACTAATATAGAAATACCCTATAAACATTAAACTCTACAAGACAAGTGCAGAATGATGTGTATATTTGCTCACTTCAGTCAAACTGCAGAGATCTTAAACTACAGAAAATGCAAATTAAATGTAACTCCATCTTTTTTGCCTTGAAATAATGCGCACTTGAATTACCTCCTGAGATTGCATTCTGCCGTATCTGAGAGTTAGGTGATGTCAAAATCGTTGAGTAAACAGCTTCAATTTGCAGCTTTATCAGAAGGAAACAGAGAAGAGTTTACTGGGAAATATATAGAAGTAAGAATCAGGAAGAAGGTGGCATTGTCCAATTCAAAGAATTTCACAGATACAGTGCTGTTGGCTCCAGTTAATACTGCAGTATGCATGGCTTCAACTTCTTCAACATGTTCATCTTAGTACGGAAATTTGAAAGCGTTAGATAAGGCTCTGTTTAAATGAAAACACTTTTCTTTTTTTTAGTATGCACTTATTTAGACATTGATGCTTCCCCAGCTCTATCCCTGAAAATGGAGATGTGTTTATAATGCACTGTCTGGGAAGCTGAATTAAAACAGAGCAGACTGACTGCGAACTGAATTTCACCATTTACATGAAGTATGCATTTTACTTGTTTCTATTATTTTCTAAATTTTATTTTTGCTTATTTTTCTTTCTTTCCCTTGATAAGAGAGAATCTTGGCTATCAACAAATGAAGTATCAACACTCTTTAAAACAGATTAAATAGCTTTCCAAAAACAATTTGTGATAGCAACTGTTTTATAACCATAGTTTCTTTTAGTTTTCCTGAATACAAAACAGTAATAATAGATGAACAATGAAAATAATAGCTAATGTTCCAGGCTTGTGTGAAGCAATTTTTTAACTCCTCCTCCTCCACTTTTCAGATGAGGACTCTGAAGCACAGAGAGGTTACTGAACTTACCAGTGGCTCTACAGGTGGTAATCACGGTAGTTGAAACACGTAGAATTCAGGAACAAGCATCTAGTTTAGAGCCAACACCCTTATCTTTATGAAATTTATATAAGGGTACAAACAATTACTCCATGACATAAGGGGGTTATTTATTTCCATTATAAAATACTTTTAAGACAGGAAAACATTACGGTTAGGAGATGTTTGCAACCTATCCTTCAATCTTCACAGGAATCAACTTACCTGATTAAAATGACGGTGTTACAGGTTATTAAATATCTACCCTCCTTCAAATTTAACCTCTAAATTGATCAAAGAACATTCCTAGTTTCTCAGTAAAGCATAACACTTTTTTTTTTTTTTATTAAATCATAGCTGTGTACATTGATATGATCATGGGGCATCATATACTAGCTTCATAAACCATTTGACACATTTTCATCCCAATATTCAACATAGCCTTCCTGGCATTTTCCCAGTCACCGTGGCA
>CAUYPK010091777.1:0-63935 GCA_963574355.1 Loris lydekkerianus | reverse complement strand
GTGTATCCCACCCCCCTGGGTTTGCCCGGGGGGTTTTGGTCTTTTTTTATTTTTTTTTTTTTTTTATATTTTTGCCATTCATTTGTAAATTTTTTTTTTTTTTTTTTTTTTAATATTTTGTTTTTTTTTTGGTTTTTTTTTTTTTTTTTTTTTTGAGACAGAGTCTCACTATGTCACTCTCGGTAGGGTGCCATGGCATTATAGCTCACAGCAACCTCAAACTCTTGGGCTGAAGTGATTCTCTTGCCTCAGCCTCCTGAGTAGCTGGGACTACAGGTGCCTGCCACAACACCCGGCTATTTTTTTGTTTGTTTGTTCGTAGTTACTGTTTGGCAGGCCTCGGCTGGGTTCGAACTCACCAACCCCATTATACGTGGCTGGTGCCCTAGTCACTGAGCTATAGGCGCCTAGCCGTGGTTTGTTGTTTTCTTTTTTTTTCAAGTTAGTGTGAAGGTACAAACAACCAGGTCACAATATTTGAATTTGTTAGGTTAAGTCCATCTTGAAGTTCTGTCCTGCACAAAAGGTGTGCCATACACCCCAACGTTGTGCCCATTAACTGGGAACACACCAGTGAGTCTGCCCCTCAGTGGCAGTGAGTCACAGCGTCACTTTTATTTCCTGCTCCTCTCCAGCCGTACTTCACATTCCAGTCAGTCTAGTCTCTTAATTCTACGAAAACAAGCCATACCTACTAGCAACCCTGTTCTCTTTTTCATGAGAAATTCCTTCTCTTGTTTCCTCCAGACTTCTAAATCCAAGCCATCTTTTTAGGCTTAACTAAAACTTCACCTTTCATAAATCAGTCTCATCATTTCTCCTCTCAGCCACCTCACTTTCCTCAGATCTTGTGTGATTCTTACAATTCAGACCCCACAATTTATTATGTAGTGCTATGCTGATTTTATAGTCTTAGCGTATTTCCTATGTCTTCCTTTATGGCTTGAAAATGTCATAGAGACACAGGGTTAAAAAGATCCGGTGCTCCCTTTGTTCCTTTCAGAAGTTGTTAAGTGACAAAGAATTTCTGTATTCCCAGGATGCAACGCTGAAAGAGCTTATGATATCTTCTGGAGATACTTTGCTTTTAATAGAAGGAACACTTCCTCCTCTGGTAAGATTTTGCATATGAATAGACATTTTAGAAGTAGTTATTTGTTTCTGATTACAAAGATGATACATTCTTATTGTGGGAAAACTGGGAAATACAGACAGTCATAACAGAATATCTAATGTATATTTCCTTCCTGTAATTTTTTTTTTCTTTTTTGGGGCAGAGTCTCATTCAGTTGCCCTGGGTAGAGTGCCCTATAAATATTTGATAAAAATTTGAAATCAATTGTGTATAAAATTTTATTTCCTACTTTTTATACTTAACATTTTAACTTGATCATGAAATCCAAAACATTCATTATATCCAAAGTAATGATTTGCTACAGTTTAATTCACCTATATCCTCATTGTTGAAAATTTAGTTTGTTTTTATAAATAGCAAATAGTACTTAAGTATAAATCCTTATTAAAGTTCCAAAGGTAGAATTACAAATTCAAAAGGCATGAACTTTTCACAGACTTGATGCTATACATGTATTGCCAAATTGCTTTCCCAACAAGTTGTACCAAATTTCCAATCCTATCTAGCAGCATAGGGAAGGGTTCATTTCATTACTTTTTAAATTGATTCTATTAAATGTGGATATGTATAAAGAGCAAAGAATAAAAAATGGCCCCAAATTTCAATACTCAGGTAACCACTTGTTAGGATATGACTAGAAAATTCAAATAGCACAGAAGGTCATGCAGTGAGAAGCAAGTCACTCCCATATCCTTCTCTCTGGAGAGAGTGACAATTAACTTATTCCTCCTTGTATATCCTTCTAAGAAAAACATTACTGGCCTTTGTATGCTGAAGGTAAATGTGTGCCTGTCCTTTTTAAAGTTTACATAAGGAGATAGTACATAATGTTCTACACTCCAAAGTTTACATAAGGAGACCAACTGGAAAAGTTTGTTTCCAGTCTTTTGCTGATACAAGCAACAATGTGGGTAAACTGTTTGTAGTTAATGTATCTTGGGGAGCTCCCCACACAGACCACATGCCACACAAACCTGCTGCCCTCTTCCTTCTCATAACCTCATAGCATTCTGTTGTATTTTTAAAGTGATCATTAAAACTAATTTTTGAATAGGTATATTCACGATACAAAATTCTAAGTGTATAAAATGCTAGGGCAGGAAGAGTCAACATCCCTCTTCCTGTACCTGGCCCCAGCCACCCAGCGCCCCTCTCCACCCATAGCTGGAGTCTTCTGCCTCCTTCCAGAGGTCTGTACTTTCAGTACACACTCGTGCGTGTTATGTGTTAGATACACAGCACACATACGGATACAACCACTCATATACATGGATAGATTCCTTTTTCTTTGCTCAAAAGCTTATATACTAGGCACATATATTCTGTACCTAGGTTTTTCATTAATATTTTACCTCCCAAGCACATATTGTATGTGTACATTTGAAGCTATTTCATTCTATTCAATAGCTACATAACATTCCATTATATGTAGGTACTATAATTTATTTAACTAATCTCTTTTTGAAAAGGACGTAGGTTGTTTCCAATCTTTTGCTGATACAAGCAACAATGTACGAAAACATCTATGTGCCACGTTGCATGTCCATGTATGTGAGCAGATAGACATACAGGTAAATTCCTTGAACTGAAAGTGCTTGGTGAGAAGTACCGAGCATGGCTCTGGCCTCACGTGATGGAACCAGTCTTCTAAAGAGGGACTCTGAGGTTGGGTCATGGGTTTTGTAAACAATTGGCATGAATGTCCTACAAGTGCGGCTTTGTATGTACATGCTAGTTTATCAGAAGGTAAAGTCCTAAATGTGAAACTTCCAAATTTAAATTTTGACAGATATGGCCACATTGCTCTCTGAAACCTTTGCAGTAGTTTATATTTCTACCAGCAACTTACAAGAGTTCAAGTTTACCCATATTTTTACCAACAGAATGTTATTAGACTTTCTGGTTTTTAACAATCTGCGCGGTGGAAAAAAATGGAGTTCTATTGTTGTGATTTATTTAACCAAATGGGGCATGAGTTTTGTTAATCTTTACCAGCTTGATAAACAGAAAAATATTCTAATAGGCATTTATTGAACTGTATATTTAAAATATTTTATATGGTTATTTTTCACTTTCTCATCTTCTGTTGCTGGAAACTGAGCACTGTAACATCTTTAATCTCTTAAGCCTATCAAAGTTCTTTACTAACAAAAAAAAAAAAAAAAGAAAGAGATGGGAAGAACTGGCTAAATTAGTAAAACCAAAATTACAGGAATTGCAGGGTACTCGTGAAGCAACGGGTCTGTTCCATGCAGTTTGTGTGCAGGAGTCTGACTTAGATCAATATGTTGTTGCTTCTTTGTCGTACACGGAACTGCCACGCCCGGGCCTCATGCCATAGTGCTCTGCGGGGTGGACAAGGATTGGCACAGTGTTTGCAGGCAAATGTTTATTACTGTGTGTGTGTCTCTCATTCATTTATCTACAAAGATACTTCTAACCCGTGTTTATCAACCTTTTTTATCTCGTGGCACACTTGAACCTATAGTTAAACTTCTGCAGCGAACTTAAATTATGTTGATCCAAAAAAAAGAGTAAAAAAATATACCCACTGTGCTTTGAACTTCTTTTGAAAATAATTTGCCTAAGATCCTCTCATGGCTCACCAGTTGAAAATCACTGCTCTAAGCAAAGAACAGAGTCCAGTCACCCTGAAGTCTGATTTTTAAGGATTTCAAATTGTTGATTGTTAAAATAATGAACAAGTATAATTTATGACAGTTAATAAATCTAAGGAAAAACAGTAAATTCAAGAATATTTCATGTCTTCAAGACTCTTTGTGGGAGTAAAAGGGGAGGGTCACTTAACCACAGTATTGAAAACGCTCCATCCTTCAGGGTTTCCTGAAGGTGCCCATCTGGTGGTACCAGCCTCAGGGACGCAGAGGGCCCTGGCAGAGCCCGCAGGACCAGACCAGCTGTGCTCCTGCTGCGAGCGGGACGTGTAGAACTGCTTCCACCGAAGGTGAGCACAGAAAGAGATTCCAGCTGCCAGCATGTCATAAAGAAAAGTAGAATGGCTCTTTTGCTCTGGGAGGCAACTGAAATATTTCGTATAAAAATGCAAGGTTGAAAATTAAAACCTATTTATAACATAATAAGTCATTGAATAATGGTAGCAACAGCCTATCCTTACACAGTGCTTTGTAACCTCTATAAAGCTGTATATATCTTACTTTTTTTATTATGTCAATATATTATTCTTTTTCAAAGATCTTTATATACATCTCTCAAGATCCTCAGGGCACAGAGGCTCCATTTATTTTCCTGTACCAGGATATTGAGGCTTCAGCCAATTCCAGTGACCCACAAGGGCAGAGACCAAGGTGGGAGTTCACATCCTGCACGTCTTCTGGCCTTTCTGCCTCTACCCCCAGACCCCTCATAAACTGCTTCTAGGTCATCTGACATCATTTCACTGACTTCTGGGAAGAAATATAGACAGAGTACAAATATGTTAACCTTATTCAAAATTTAGCATACACATCACCATGGGCAGAAGTTGCCAGCTATGAGTTGAATTGCCTTCATACAAAGCAGAGTTCTACTTCATTATATAGAAAACACAATTTAATCTTTTTAATAACTGTGGATGGAAAAAAATATTTGAGTAAGCCCAAGTCATTAGCTATATTATTTCTTTATTTCTTTTTATCACATTATATGTAATTATTTATCTTTTCTAGTGCCTTTGAGTATTATGTTTTTATTTTTATCTTTTAAACCTCAGCAATAAAATTAATATAAATGAGTCAAATCCTATCTTCTTCTTCTTTGAAATTAGGATTATATGTAGAACATTTATAGAGTTATATATATATGAAATTGCCATAGTTTTTTTAGTTGGGTTATATTAGTTCATGTTAATTAATTCTTAAAAATGCTTTAATGGTAGAATACTAGTTATGTGTCAGATTTTAAAGGCATGTTTTAATGAGTATGTTTCTACATGAAGTAAAGAAAAAGGTTTGTTTTTGGTAGTATTATATTTCTATATCACAACAAATGGGAAGTACACTTATGTGCAGCTTAACGAACGGACAACTCTGGGAAATGCATGTTGGGTGACTCCATCACTGTGTGGACGTTATGGGTGCAGCTGCACAGACCTGCACAGTGCAGCCTTCGATGCCCCTGGCTGTGGGGTGCAGCCTGCTGTTCCTGGGCCCCCCACCTGTGCAGCATGTTGCTGCACTGAGTACTGTGGCAGCTGCAGCACGGTGGTTAGTATAGAAAAGGGACAGTAAAAGTGCAGTTGTAACCTTAGGAGACCACCATGCTGTGCGCAGCCCACCTTTGACCTAAACTCTGTTGTCCATCATGTGACAGCGTATTTCCTTCCATAGACTTTCCCAGCAGCGCGTCTAGGGTAGGGCCAGCCGTGTGCCTAAGACCTGGGAAGAACAACCCCTGCACTTACTTCACTCATGACCTGTCTGCAAGTTCTCAGCAAGAAACAAAGACATTTAATGAAGCTGAGAATGAGTAAAGATATTCCAAATTTGAAATTCAGTTGCCAGCTTTTATATTCACAGTTTTCGATGACCCATCATTTTGCTTTTTTCCCATTTTAAAACAAAGTTGGGAAACAAAACACTTGTTGGGCATATACCACGTGGTGCTTGCCACACTAGGCACTGAGGAGATGAACACGATGACAGCCCACCCCTTTGAAAGTCCTGTTCTGTTGAGGCCGATTAAATACACGCATACATGAAGGCAAGGCAGGCAGAAGAACAGCAAGTGGGATCGGTGTTATGGGAAAGAACCAGGAAGGTCACGTGAGGAAATACAGGCAAAGTCTCCTACCAACCAAGTCTTTGAAGCAGGAGAGAATGTGCAGAGACGCATTCTAGGCAGGTGACGTGAGTTCAATCCTCATGATCTTCTACCAGCAGTGGCCCCAGCCCGCTTACCCACCAGGCAGTGCCAGGGACTTGGATTCACAGGTTCCCGAATGGAATCTTAATAAATCTATTCATGTATCAAAATGTGGCGATCTGTTTTAGAAATGTGAGATAGATAAGTTTAAAGTTCCTTCTAACCATCCAGCTCTGTCCTTTGGAAGGTGCTCCAGGGAACGTGCCTGCGGAAGGTCCCCTCCTCTACTTGGGAGACGTGGAGGTCGCAGAAGACACCGCACTGGCGGATCTGAAGTCTCAGGTCAGGCTTCTTCTGTAGCGTGACTTAGTGCTGATACTACTTCTTCCAGTGAGATATTAATATATTCTTCTATCTCCTTTTCCCCCAATTACAGTCTGTTCTGATATGGCATTTGTCATATGCCATGTTCAGTGGTAAGTACCCAGCAGGCAGCACACGGTGGCCCTCACTGACCCACTCTGACAGGCATGCTGTACTTTGTTTGAATCTACACTAAGTGACTTGCAACTTCTGTTCATTTTTATTTTATAGGGAAACATGGTTTCTTGAAACATTTGTAAAGCATCCACTTTTTACCCCTTTATTTACATTGTTTTTGTACCATTGTGATCCATGTGTTAAATGTTGTTATGAAAAGCTGTGTTATCAGTTATCAGGAGCTCAGAACATCAGCTCTCATATTAGGTTGCTAAACTAGATGTATTGTTTTCTTTCACATTAAAATTCACAGAGAAGGGGGGTTTTCTCCAAATGGAGAGGCTGGATTAAGTACAACAGTGTCGAAAGGCGTCTTTCTTACTGTTGTTGGACGTTAGTGAGCGTCCCTTCTTTCTCTCGAAGGCAAGAATGTAGAAGTGTGAGCTGTACAACCAGCACTTGTGGATCTTTGGCTTTTATGTGTCCTTAATGTATGAAATCACCTTCTTCAAAAAAGCAGATAGCTTGATTCTCATGAGAACAAGTGGGAAGTTACTTTTTTCTTGTATTAGGTTGAAAGATGCTGTTTTTTAGATTAAAAAATGGATGAATATTGGCAGCTTTATATGTTTCAACTTAAATATAAATGGGAGCTGAAAGTTATTCACCCCTGCTGAATTACAACAAGCAGTTTGGGCCTGCTGGTTAGAGCCAAAGACTTGGCAGTGTTGCAGAATCAAGTGTTACTTCATTGACAGAGCAGGCTCTGGAGAACCGTGTTAGCACCAACGAAGCTGAAGGTGAAGTCCTTTTCTTAACGCAGACTCTGCTCTTGTGAATTATACTCACATAGAAATTAATCCTAAAGTCTCATTTTTGGAACATAATGATTGATTAAAATGAGCTTTTGGCTCATATTTAGAAATATAAAGCTCATTTTGCAAGCCGCTTTCAATGCAGAGGAATATAAAAACTACTCAGGATCAATTTCATTTAAGAGATACATATTCCTATGATTTTCAAAAAAGATTTTTATCATTCCTCAAGGTACTTTTTCCCTCTGATGTCCTTATGTAGTGCTGCTTGTTTTTTCTGAAGCAGAATGTGTTTGAGAGTGCTTTCTAAAACCACTGGAGAAATGTCTGTTTCTTTTTCTAGGCCATGGCCTTACTCCCTTTCCTGGAGTCCAGTATTCTGTCCCCAGCCTTCCTCAGAGCCTGGACGGTGGACAGTAAGCGCATGGGCAGACTTTTACGAGCCAACCGGCAGCTGCTCAAGTAGGTTCCTGGGTGGGCACTCGCTGTCCCTCCCTGCTGCCACACTAGGCAGTGGGAGGGCTTCATAGAGGGGTTGGTCTTTTGTGTCAGACAGTAACAACTCACTCCTGGCAATTCCAGGAATGTGAGTTGGACAGTGCTTTTTACCACGAACTCTAGTGTGATTTCAGTTTTCCATGTTAAGTCCAAATGCAGCTTTGTATATTTTTTCTATGCTCCAGAAACTGTGGTGCTGTCATGACTTAGAAGTATTTGGAGTGAAGGAGAAGGCAGGGGTGAACTGGTCCTCTGTTAGGAAATGTTTGATTCAGCTGGTCCTCCTGGAACTCTGACTCGGAGAGTACTTGGGGCATTAAGTCATTGTTAGTTTCCTTTGCAAAAAGCAGCCCTGAGGGCTTCTTTTACACCCACTCTCTTACCACCCCAAAGTGACTGGCATAGGGACCTAACCCCTGGTTGAACAGAGAAGCGTTTCTTTGACAACTTCACCATCCTTATCAGGAACCAACCCAAGTATGTATTCACCATGGCAAGTGTTCTAGTTTTTGCCCTTTTCTAAAAGCTCACGTGTCCTTATATGGTATTCAGAAAACAATCCTTTGTATAAGAAAAAGCTTAAAATTTGAAAAAAAAAATACTTTAAAAAATTAAGTAGCATGTCACTCTATATTACTTTGTTTCACCTATCAGGGAATATAAACTGGGACAGAGAACTGAGATCTGCTTAGAGCCCCTTCAGAAAGAAGAAAACTTGGGGTAAGAAATTCTGTTGTACAAATAATGTTATGCACACATGTCATAGGGGGTGATTCATCTCTTTAAAAATTTAGCAATTTAAGGCAGACACGGTGGCTCATGCCTAAATCCCAGGACTCTGAGAGGCTGAGGTGGGCAGATCACTTGAGGCCAGGAGTTGGAAACCAGTCTAGGCAACATAGTGAGACCCCCATCTCTACAAAACGAGAAAACAAATTACCTGGACGTGGTGGCATACGCCTATGGTGCCAGTTACTCAGGAGGCTGAGGTAGGAGGATCACTTGAATCCAGGAGTTCAGGCTGCAATGAGCTGTGATCACACCACTGCACTCCAACCTGGGTGACAGAGCAAGATCCTGTCTTTTAAAAAGTAAACATGTACTCTTAACCCAAATTATATAATCAGGAGTAGTTTCCCAGAGGGCATTTCCTGGAATAAAGAGTATGGATGTTTTAAACGTCTTAAATTGTTAAATTTCTTTCGGTAAGTTGTCACAACTTGTGTGCCCATAAGCAGAATTCGTGAGTATGTGTTTCACCTCACTCTCCAAGCAGCATTGTTTAGATGCTGCTAAATGAACATGGTCATCTTGGTCTGACTTGCAGCAGTGCTTTGCTACTAAGGTTGGGCACTTCTTTAAAAGCTTATAAACTGGTTGTATCTTTGAGTGGGTGAATGAATTGTTTCATATATTTTGCCTATTTTTATAATAAGGGTCTTAGAAAAGAACACGGATGCAATGTGTACGAGCACTGCATATGAGAACAACTTTGATTTTCTATGGGAAGAGAAAAGAGAGAGCAGGCACAGTCCTGTTCCTGGGACTGTCCCCAGAGCCATGGTGTGATCTGTGTAAGGACAAGTCTTAACTATGTGGGAGCACAGGAAATGTGGAAGACTACAGCGAGGGTGCAGGAGGCACAGGAGGGGACATTAAGGCTTCGGTAGCCTTAAAAAGACGTGCGAGAGTGTCATCTCCTCCACCCCAGCAGCTCTGAGGTAGGACAGGAGGTTCTTTCTCACACAGGAATTACTGGGCCAAAGGGCACAGATGACAGGCAGCTCCTGCTGCATCTCCAGAGACCTCTCCAGTACCCCAGGCCAGGCTATGGTGGGGAGCAAGGACTGGACCCCACATAGGTGACTCCCGAGAGCTCAAGCACTTACCTTTACTCTCCAGGATAGTGGCTGCATCTGGGACATAAATGTCATCGCTTTGTGGCCCTTCCTGTCAGCCCCCGGTGCCTTTTCCTAGCTGATGGAGTATTTGTGTTTGGTCCCCTCTCCAGTGGATTCTGGATGCTGGATGCTGGATGCCCCATGCTTCCAATCACTTCAGATTGTCTGAACGCCAGTCACTATTCTAAATTACATGGGAAAAAGACAGTGAATTCTTTGCAAACTGCTATGTCTTAGTGTCTTGGCACCATATCTTAGTCAACATGTGACTCAAATATAATTTTTTAAAAGAAATGTTGAATGTAAGAGGTAGTTTAAGGTTAGGATGATGTTTACAATATGGATAAGAAGCATTTCATCCCTAGAATCTCCACATGCCAATTCCCTGACTAACGTTTGGTAAGATTTGACAAGGATTTGGGAAAAATTTAAATGCATTAAAAGTTTGTGAAAATTAAAAAAAAAAAAAGAGAGAGAGAGAGCAGCTTTGACCCTTCATCCCGTCTGTCATAAGCAGTGCCCTTTGAGCTCTGAGGAGCAGCCGTGTACTGCCTTGGGCCTTCCTTGCCTCTTCTGTCCCTGGCCAACATCCAGGGCTCTCTGAGCCCTTCATGGAGCCTGTCCCTCATCTTCCTCTTCACGGCCTGCGTCACCCCGGCACCTTCAGCATTTGCGCCCACAGCCCCCTCAGCTTCCAGCACTGACAGGCATGAGTGGCACAGGCCCAGGGCCCAACCTATCAGAATCCCTCCTCCACCGCAGCCTCCCTGGCGTCCTGTGAGCACTGTGTCCACCAGGCCCATCCTCCTGCACCCTCTGCTCCACAGCATCACCCTTCCTGCTGGTGACAATGCCAGGGTAGCAGAAATACAGCATTTACCATCACTCTGTGTCTCTGCATCTTAAAACTAATAGTTTATATTACCCTTTTCTGCCTTCCAGCCCTTGTCTGCAGCTCTGCCTCATGTCCTGTAATAGTCCCAACAGGTCCTTTTTCTCAGTTTCTCTTTCCTCCCCTCCTCCTGCAGGCGCAGCTCCACATCTCCCACCTTGTGTCTCCCTCCTCACTTTTTTTTGTTTGTAGTGACAGAGTCTCACTTTATTGCCCTCGGTAGAGTGCTGTGACATCACAGCTCACAGCAGCCTCCAACTCCTGGGCTTAGGCGATTCTCTTGCCTCAGCCTCCTGAACAGCTGGGACTACAGGCACCCGCCTCAACGCCTGGCTATTTTTTTGTTGCAGTTTGGCCGGGGCCGGCACCTGAACCCGTCACCCTCCCCTGCCCACTGAGCGACAATTGCGGCCCATTTTTTTTTTTTTTTTTTTTTTTTTGCAGTTTTTGGCCAGGCGGGTTTGAACCCACCACCTCCATTGTATGGGGCTAGCGTCCTCCTCCTTTGAGCCACAGGCGCCACCCACTCCCTCCTCAACTTTAACCCTCAACTTCTCCCAGCTACCCTACACAACCCAGATTTACAGAACCCCAAATCCAGAGCACAACCAGCTCTCCTCCCGCCAGCTGCTGGCCCTGGTTGGACTTCACTCAGGTTGGGGCCCTCTCATCCTTCCCACTCGGCTCTGCAGCCCCTACCCAGGGCAGAGCCTCTTTCCTCCCTTCACCACCAAGGAAGCTTCCCCACCCTCTCCAGGGCACTCTGCTGCAGACTGACAGTGGGATCCTTTCTCTTTGGACTTTCTGTCCCTGTGCATCTTCCTGTTCGTCTGTCCTGCCTTGGAACTACACTGTCACCACAGCAGTATGATCAGTCATGGTGCTTGGTAAGGCCAGGCCCTTGGCTTTGTTCTTTAAAATATCTTAGCTCTCTGGTTCTGTTCTTCATCAGGATTGAAGAAAATCAAAGTTGAGAATAAGGGTACCCCTCTAGTATTCAGGATTTAAGGAAAATCTCTCCTTATAAAACCCAGCAAAGTCCCAGGGGAAGCTTTGCCTGCCATGCCCCAGCACTCGCCACGTGTGCTTTTCACCCACTTGTCGTAAATCTGGCGTGTGATTTCTGTTTTCTGGTGCAGCCCCCAGGACGTGCTGCTGAGGACACAGATGCGCATCCCCGGGGAGAGGGCCTATGCCCTGGCCGTGGACATGGTATGGGACGCCACACGAGGCTGGACTGCCAGGTCCCTGAGGCAGAGAGTCGCCGACTTCTATGGCCTTCCTGTGGAGAAAATTGAAATTGCCAAATACTTTCCTGAGAAGTTCGAGTGGCTTCTAATATCTAGCTGGGTAAAGTTGTGGGGCTTCCTTGGAGAAATTGGCCTTCCTGGCCTAGTGAGTAGGTTAACTGCAGCTTTTCACAGGGATGAGGAATCTAGTAAGAATTTGAGGCTGGATATTAAGATGTTTTGTTTTCCTCTAGAGCCAGCAAATTACCAAGAGAAAAAAGAAGAAAAAGCAAGATAATTTGCAAGGGGCACCTTATTACTTGAAAGATGGAGATATTATTGGTGTTAAGGTAAGTTGATTAATAGCAAAACATCACTTTAAAAACATTTTTAAAGTTTTATCAAATATTCAAGACACAGATAATCCCATTTTATACAAACTGTTTCAGAGATTGGATAATAGAAGGAAAGACAGGCAACTTGTTTTATGAGACAACAAACCCCAGTACCAAAACTGCCAAGGATGATGATAATTTAGACCAGTTTCACTTATAACCATAAATGCAAAATTCTAAATAAAATACTGGCACATCAAAAGCAAGTATGTTTTTAAAAACATTACTATGTGACAATAGAGTAGGTTTATCCAAAGAATTCAAGGACAGCAATGTCAAGAATATGATATAATCACTGTACTGCCAGATTAAAGAAGAAAAATCACATGGCTGATCCAACAGATAGAAAAGAAAAGCATACCATAGATTTTACTATTAAAAATTCATTTTCATTCATGATTTAGAAAAAGAACCTAAGCAAGGTGCATTGACTATAATCAGAGTGCCTGTAATCCCAGCACTCTGGGAAACTGAACCCCAGCTACTCAGGAGGCTGAGGCAGGAGGATTGCTGGAGCCCAGGAGTTTGAGGTTACAGTGAGCTACGACGACACCACTGCACTCTACCTGGAGCAACAGAGGAAGACTCTGGCTCAAAAAAAACTAGAAGAAAAGAACTCAGCACAATTCCACTAGCTAGGAATAGATGGAAACACCCTAACCTAATATAGGTACTTCCTGAAAACCTACTATAATATTCACATCAAAAACTTAGACCTCCAACTTTAAAAGTAAATAATTAAAAGTTAAAAGGGAGGTAAAAGAAACGAGAGAAAATATAAAACTGTTCTTACAAAGGTGACTGAAGATTAGACTATCCAGCAAAACCACTAAATCTGATGGAGAATTCTAAAGATTCCAAGCTTGATACGTAAAACCTCAGGGTACACATGGACACATCCAGCAAAAGATTTCTTTCTTGCTTGCTTGCTTTTTTTTTTTTTTTGGAGAGACAGAGTTTCACTTTATCACCCTTGGTAGAGCGCCATGGCGTCACACAGCTCACAGCAACCTCCAACTCCTGGGCTTACACGATTCCCTTGCCTCAGCCTCCCGAGTAGCTCCCACCACAATGCCTGGCTATTTTTTGTTGTTGTTGTTGCAGTTTGGCCAGGGCCGGGTTTGAACCCGCCACCCTCGGTATATGGGGCCAGTGCCCTGCCCACTGAGCCACAGGCACTGCCCTCTTTTTTTTTTTTTTAAGTCATAAACACATAGATCATATATACATTAATGCATTTATGGGGTACAATGTGCTGATTTTATATACAGTTTGGAATGTTTATATTGAACTAGTCAATATATCCTTCACCTCATTTACTTAATTATTGTGTTAAGACATTCATGGTGTACATTGCAAGGGTACATGTGTAATCTATTAAGTATAGAGTATAAATGTCTTAACCAGCAAACGATTTCTAAGAGTATTAGAAAAATATAACCGAACTGGATTAAAGAAAGCTGCAGTCAGATGCAGAGCCAGGCCGTATTTTTGTAAGGGCAGCAAAAGATGTCACTTCTTTCCAAATCATCTATACATTTAGTATAATTCCGGTGAAAATCTACATGGATTAGGTTAAATCAAATAAATTGAATAAATTCATATGTTAGAGCAAAGAGCCAGAGAGCTAGGATATTTTTTAAGAGGAACAATGCCAAGGTTCTTGCCTTACAAGCACGAGGAATGATGACAGTGCCGTGGTGACGGCGTAGTTTTAAGGCAACATTAAAAATGAATTATTCAGTGAATGGTACTGGTAGAACTGGTTATCTGCATGGGAAAACTGTGCTCATAATTTCGACTTAAAGAGGGTTACCAAATTTATACAGGTTGGATATCTTTATTGAAAATGCTTGGGAGGCCAGGTGCAGTGGCTAACGCCTGTAATCCTAGTGCTCAGGGAGGCCAAGGCAGATGGGTTGCTTGAGCTCACGAGTTTAAGACCAGCCTGAGCAAAAGCAAGACCCTGTCTCTACTAAAAATAGAAAAACTGAGGGAAGAGGATCGCTTGAGCCCAAGAGTTGGAGGTTGCTGTGAGCGATGACACCATGGCCTTCTTTTCAGGGCAACAGCTTGAGTCTCTGTCTCCAAAAAGAAAAGAAAAGAAAAAATGCTTGGGAACAAAAGTATTCCAGAGTTCAGATTTTGGATTATTTGCATTGTACTTACTGGTTGAGCATCTCTAATCCAAAAATCCAACAAAGTCTCAATTATTCCAATGAGCATTCCAAGCACTAAGTCAGTGTTTAAAGTTTTAGATTTTGGAACATTTTAGATTTTAGATTTTAAGATCAGGGACATTCTACTGGCATAAGCTTCAGGACCCATAAAACCCATATCTTCCTCCATTTACAACTGCATATGGCAGTCAGTGTGAGGTTGAACACGTGAAAGTGAGAAGCATTTATTTTCAACCTTTAGAAGAAAATCTTTATGACTTCAGAAACCATTAAAAGTGAAAAGGCAAATTACAATCAGGGGAAGACACATGCAGTAATGTGAGTAGCAGAGTATTATCCAGAATATGTGTCACACTTCTACAAACCACTTCAAAAAAGACCCAATAGAGGAGAGATGAGCAAGGGCTGCCACCTTGCAGTTCACAGGCGAGGACTGCGGGGCCAATGAGGCAGAATCAGCAGGACGGGGAGAACCTGCTCCCCCAGCACAGCTCTGACTGGTGCAGGTGCTCTGGAGAGCAGCTTCCAGTGTTCAGTACGGGGGTGCTATACTTCAGCACCAAGTTAGAGAGATCCTAGAAAAATCCAAATACACACCACACACAGAGATGGGCAGACCGTTCAGCAAAGCACTGCTTGTAATAGCATAAAGTGAAAAGAACTTAAATGACCCCCTCGAAAGGAGATAAATGAAAAAACAAGTATTGCTACGGGGGCATAATACACAGCAGTTAAAACAAATGACCCAGAGCTGCAAACATCAATAAGAAAATACACCAAATATTTACTGTCGTAAAAGAAAAAGTCACAGGATGAACACTTACGTACAGGATAAACCCACCTAAAACGTGAGGTTTCGTGGAGGATTGTGTCTCTAAGGAGTCACAGAATAAAAGTGAAAGTAGGGGCAGTAACACCACTGAGCTCAGTGCCTAGTTGGTGAGGGCCAGCAACAGGCTCTGCCAAGTTTTTTCCTTTAGAAATGAGGCAAACGCGGTAAAAGGATACTACTACTAATAGCTAACATTTCCTGAGTGTTCTACTGTATGCCGAGCGCTCACTGAGGTGCCCTCCCCATGGGCAGCGGAGGGTGAGGCCAGTATTTATGGTAAGGAGCGTCAGAAACCATTCCCTGTCTGGGGTGCTGGGAGACCTGTTCTGCTCACTCAGTGGAACCTGAAGCTTGAGGGAAATTTCGAGGAGTTAGAAGACACGTCGGTGTCTTTCTGAAGCTCACGGTCAGCTAGAGACGCACCCAGGGAAGCAGGTTGATGGTGTTTCTGGTGTAGCCTCTGGAATGTTGTCAGGGCCCAGTGGGCACCTCCTGCACTGTCTGTGCCTAACGCAGACCCCTGTGCTGGGCTCACCCCCGGGGAGCATTTGCTGCTGAAGGTGAAGGTTAGACAGCTGCAAGTTAATTTCCCTTAGGAAGCTCTTCCTGCCACCCCAAGGTGGTTTTCATTGAGCATAAGAATGGTTTTTATCAGTTACTAACCTAGTTGATGTAAACTTGAATATCTCCTTTTGTCAAATTATGTAGTTTTTAAAACATCTCTTTTAAATGTAGGCTAAAAAGGTGTCTGAAAACATTGCTCATTAATTATTTTGAAATGTAGAATCTCCTGGTCGATGACGACGACGATTTCAGTACAATCAGAGATGACACTGGAAAAGAAAAACAGAAACAAGTCGCTCTGGGGAAAAAGAAAAGGTAATTAGCAGTATGGGCTCTGACAGCCACTGCTGCAGTCGCCCTCTGACTTCTCACTCTGGAGGGAAACCTGAACGAGGCTGGGAGCTTGCCGTGGAGCTGTCACAGCATGGGCGCTCCTCTGCCATGCACTGTGTGGCTGCCCCCGCAGGTCCTGGAGCCTCCTGTGGACACATGAAGGCAACATGTACCACAGAGGCCTTGTGAGAAGTCCTCCCGCCCTCTTCCCTGGGCACAGCATCCTCCTCCCACCACCTGCAGCCTCGCCACACTGCCTGGGTCATGGCCTGTGGTTTAGGTTCCCACCCTCCAGTTTCCGGCACCCACACTGTGAGCATCCCCAGCAAGCCCCCACCCGGCCACTGCCACTCCACCTTCTCACTTTCTCTCCCAGGGTCAGAGAGCCTCGCTGCCCCCAGGGGCCACTGTGTCTTTAGTGCCCTCAGCCCTCTCCTCTGTCCTCCATCGGGCCTCCCACTCTCTAGTGCCTGCTTGTTCTTTCCCCACCACACATGCTGCCCAGGTCACGCCGCCTGGGGGCTCACTCTGCTTCTACTCGGGGAGCTGTGGACCTCGGTGCACAGCCAGGCTCTCTCCCGGCCTCCAGGCTCCTGCAATAGCCCACAGAAGCTTCGGCTTGCACGCCTGCTTTGTGAGGCTCAGTTTATCCTGTTCAGCCAACTCATCACCAGGAGCCCCATTATCTGGCCCGTGGTACCTCCGCACAGGCCACACCAGAGGCTGCGGGGGTGTCTCCATCTCGCCCCACCCCAGTCTCAGTAACTCTGGCTATCTCCTAAGTCAACCTTTTCCAGGCTCAAATTTCTCCCACCTTGGTAGATGCCATCTTTTCCTACCCAGATCACTCAGTAGCCTTAGATGTGATCTACCCCCTAACCAGGCCCTGCCCACCTGCCTCCCTTTCCTCCTGCCCAGCTACATGCCAGGTGTCCTCTGCCATTGGGGGTGGTGTCTAGCCACGGGAAGAGAGGTCCAGGTAGAGGTGACCAGGCAGGCAGAGCCAGGCATGTAGACCCTCGGGGCCATGGCCATGAGCTGAGAATTGGGGTGTGGTCAGGGAGCCTCAGAGGGTTAGAAGTGGGAACCCTTTGAAGTGATGACTGGCTGGTATATGGTAGCCTGAATTCACATTTCTCTGCTCATGCATAGTGCTGGTTGAGCGCAATGATCTTCGGGGTAATAGTGGAAGCAGGGAGACTAGTGAGGAGACCATCCTGCTGATTAAGTGAAGGTGACA
Source organism: Loris lydekkerianus (assembly GCA_963574355.1). Lineage (NCBI taxonomy): Eukaryota > Metazoa > Chordata > Mammalia > Primates > Lorisidae > Loris > Loris lydekkerianus. The sequence continues at coordinate 46,620 of CAUYPK010091777.1, read as the reverse complement.
GTGGATGAGACTGGGCAGTGAGGATGGAAGGTTCTAGACTGTGGCAGAAGCTGTGGGAGCTTTGCTCTGTAGTTCAGAGCCGTACCCTCAGGGCCTGGAACAGATGCTCAGTGGACACATGTTCCGTGAGTCCCTTCATTTTGGAGTCACACATGGACCTCGGGTAAGTCCTTCCTGCTGTGGTGCGCTGGATGACGCCCTGCTCCCCTTGTCCCTCTACTGCCTCCCCTTCTCCAGGGCACACCCTTGCCCTGGGAGCTCCTCTTCTGTGCTCTTTGTGTCGTGGGTGACTCCTAGGTAGCACCTTCTCCATCATGTCAGGGATCCCCAAGAGGTCAAGGGGCAGCTCACCCCCATTCACAGCTTTACACCTCGGGGGGCCCTCATGAATGAAGGATCTGGCTGCTTTGAGGTTTCCCTATTTGCAAGTCGCACATATATTATTTAGAGTCACATGTAAAATTGTCTGACACATTTAATACATGCAAACTAAAATCTTGCCTTCTTCCACATTCAAATGGGATAAAACTGTCTCCTTCAGACCTCTCACGTGGTAAGCTATCAGCAGGGCTGCCATTTTGAGTCATCCAGCACCTTTCCAGGCCTGTCACCTGCACGTCCGTCTGTTGTCTCTGGTAGACAGACACTTTTAAAATTCGTGTCTGTCACTGAAAATCTTATCCCCGGCCTCACACACCTCATTTGCACAATATCAGAACAGTTATGTTTACCAGCACTATGACGTCACCACTTACCATCTTGTTTTTCACTTATTTTATCTATTTTTCGGAAAGTTAATAGAATCACATACCTTTAAATGTAAAAGCCATGACGAGTTTCGCTGAGAAGACCCATGTCCAGACCTTCCGTGTCCTCCGGTATGGACGGGCGTGGCTGTCACCTGCACACCTTCCCAGGGACAGCGTCCGTGCACGGGGAACATGAGCATGCTTTTCCTCTTTTGACACAAGCCTCTTGGCACGCCTTGCTATTTTCACTTAACCCGCCTCATGCAGGGGGTTGGTGTTCTGCTGCCTGAGACCACAGCGTAGGCACACGCCCAGCTCGCCGTCCCTATGTCCCCAGTCCTGCCACTGTCCTGCTGCCTAACCCTGTCTACTCAGCACGTTGCAGGGCAGGTGTGGGCACACTTGTCGGCCACAGTTCTCCAAGGGGAATTAACTGGGTTGAAGGAGGTAACTGTTTATAATTCTGGAAAGAAACCTGCAAATAAATAATAAAAGACCAATAGTCAAATAAAACTCCAGTGGCTGACCCCTCCCTGCACTGAGCACCTCCTTACGGTGACCTGATCCTCACCGTCTGGACGTGAACCTATGTACGTGTCAGTGCAGCAGGCCTGGCTCCTTAGTTGGCCACCTCCACATGCTGACCAGTCTGTTACAGGCCCTTGTGTGGTCACTTTACAGAGGTTCTCCTGTACAGTTAAATGTTAAGGACAGTTCACAGGAAAGGAAGTGCAGATTGCTGGCCAACATACAAAAATGTGCTCAACCAGCACTACGCATGAGCAGAGAAATGTGAATTCAGGCTACCGGCAGATCCCCCTGCACACCCACCAGAAATGCTGAAATGGAGAGAGGCTGCTGACACCAGTATGGCAAGGAGGCAGTGGGACCGGGCCTCCTGTGCCCTGCTGGGGGATGGGGACAACCACTGTGGAAGATGTGGGGCCTTCCTGAACCACAGCAGCTCCACCTGAAGCGTGTGCTCATACCACATAGGCACCAAGGTGTACCAAAAATGTGCAGCAGCTTTAATCACTGCCAAATCTGTCACAGCTGAAAGAATGCCCAGCGGTGGGCCAGGCCATGGTGCTGAGCTCAAGGACTGGGCTGTGCAGGTGCCAGTGGAGCTCCCGTATAGGGTGGTCATTTGTGTGCAGGTCACAACCAGTGAGAGCCAGTCTCCTGGGTGGGGTCCAAGGGGTTCCCTCGAGCTGGGGGCTAAAGGGACAAAGGCACCCCTGCCTCGTGTCACAGAGGTGTACGTTTGTGGCAGTCCCAGAGCTGTGTTTATAGTCTGTGCACACTCCATGAGTGTTATGCTTCAGTTTCAAAAGTGAAGGGAAAATGATTACTCTGCTATGAGAAGTTTTCCCCTAGCACATAGCAAGAGCCAAGAGTTTGGGACACGCCACATGGCCAGTGTGTGGGGAACCCACCATCCTCACACATGGGGCTGGCGGGAGGGGGACGGAGTCCTCAGGTAGGTGGTGTGGGAATAGCCAGCACCATTGCCACCACCTGTCCCTGTTCCAAACCCTTCAGTTCAGTGACTCCTACCATCCCCATGACTGCAAGTCAGTGACACTCTCTGTCTCCCACAGCCGAGAAGCCCTCCATGTGCAGAGTGCTGACATCCTCTCCAGTGCACAGACCCCTGGCCGGCCCCGAGGACCAGAAGCTTCTCTTTCTATCCACGTGGGGAGTTTCAGATAGCACTGGCCACACCAGGTCTCGGGGCGCAGGGCACAGGTTCCGCGCTGTGCTCGATAACTTGGAAGCAAGTGTTGTCAGCTTGTGGGGAGAGCCTCGGGCCCCACATCCTCTGCTTCATCACAAGCACAGGGATGTCTCTGAGGCCAGACAGGTGCACTTCCCTCAGCTCTGTGACACACACCTACATACCCTACACACAGGTGCCAAGCAGGTGTGACCTCACACCACACCTGACCCCCAGCAGCCCTTTTTACCAAAAAACTTACTGCTTGCTCATTAAGCACAGGTATGGCCATGTGGCCCGTTGGTCAACTCTGACAGGTCTGTATAGTATCCGCACGTGCCCCTTCACCTCTTCCCCGTCTAGATGACACCTAGTGATCTGCACTGACAGAGGCTCTGACATCCCGCCCTGTGCTGCTGGGCTGGCCAGGCTGTGCCATACTGGGAAAGGTGGTCTATTTTCTGGGCTTCATCTCCCCCCACATCATCTGGTCCTCATCTACGTCCTCTTCCCCCTTTGGTCTGAGTTAAAACTGTGATGCTGAAGTGTCAGTTCTCTCTCCGTACTGAGGAGACAGATGGGAGTTTCTCCAGCTCTGAGGGTTTGTTCTGACCTAGCTGATCAGACATCTCATTGCTGTGGCCACTGCTGCCCATGACACCTCAGCCTGTTCTGGCTGGAGGCCTAGTGGGCAAGCAGGGTGGTAGTGGAATAGGCCTGGCATGGTCTAGGGGGCTTGAAGTTATCCTAGGAAGGCTAAGTTGACATATTTCTGAGTAGCCTCAATCAAAACAGATAAGAAAAAATATAAAGATGCTTTCCTCCTAATTCAGCACAGATCACCATTCAACTTAAAGAAATACAGCATCTCAGTCACTGAGTTGATTTGGGACAGTGGGATGGTTGACTTCCTCGGACACCAGCCTGTTCTTAGCTTGGTTGTCCTATGCATTTCACGGATTCTTGTCAGCCCTGTGTCGCTGATGTGAAACCAGAACTAAAGAGAAGGGCAGGGAGTGACACTGGGCACAGCGTCTCTGCCCGTGTGCCCAGCTCTTGCCGCCCACACCACCTTTCCATAGAACCGATGCTCACTGAACAGGTGGCCTGCTTTCCCTTCTCAGTTCTACTGTCAAAACTACTATTAGAAACCCCTCATCTCTTCTGGACATGTCAGAGTTTCTGTGTCTTAAATAACATGTCCAGTTCTGTGGAGCACTTAGATGTGAGAAGCTGGACTCTGACTAGCAAGCCGCTTCCCAGTCCTCAAACACTACTCAGCCTCAGGAGGCGGCATGGGGGTGCAGACTGTGTCCTCACGGGTGCCCGTGGGGGGCTTTGATACCAAAACTACATATCACGGCTGACAATGCTGGAAACCCAGCCCTGCCGTGTACAGGCTGCTCTGTTTCTTTTACTGACATATTTCCTTATTTTGCACCTGTGGCTCATGGTAATAAAATATTAATTTAATAACTGAGAAGCTTTCCTTTTAGAAAGCCAGAGGTCTCTCTGAACGTTTCTAGAAGTACTGAGACCAGTGTGGGTGGATGTGCCTTAAAATGCTGTCCAACAGGGGGCGGCCACTTCTGTTTTTTCTTTTCTTTTCCTTCTTTCTCCTTCCTTACTTTTTTCTCTTAACTTTTTTTCTTTTAATTTAGGGATAAACTGGGATATACAGGGAGAAAGCTCTAAAATTTTGTTAAAGAAAAAATAAACCATTTTTAAAGTTGAAGCCCTTAGTGTGCATCGAGTCTGACTGCTTCAGGGTCTAGTTAAGAGAGGAACTTCTGTGGCCTTCTTTCCCAAGCGCACTTCAGATGGTAAATGAATATGGTTTATATTTAGAAATACTGTATCAGTAGTGCTTTAGAAATAACAAAATCATGTTTGGGTTTTAAATAAATACAGACTCCTAGGAAAACTGCATTGGACAAAACTGGATATAGCCTGGCTCTCTTCTAGGGAAACAGGATCGGCAGTGGGGGCAGTGGGGCTGTTGCAGAAAACATATATTCAGCATGTTTTCCTGTCAAAAAAGGAAGGGAGGCAAGAGTCCCTTGCAAACCCATAATATGGCTTCATAGATGCTTCCACCTACTTAACTGTGAGGGACCAAACGGCACCAGCCCCAGCCTCTCACGCCGTCTGGACAGGGGACCTGGATGGCTCATCCTTCCTTCTGGTCTTGACGATGCAGCTGTCCAGAGGTGGCCATGCAGAGTTCAATAAAACACATAACCGCGGCATGGGGGCATTTTCACCCTAGAAACTCACTGCACTTCAGAGAGGAGCATGGAGCCACATTCTTGGTATAAGAGTGGAGAGTTAGAGGATGTTTGCAGCTCCCTCAAGTGTCCCATGTCCCTGTACCCCGCACGTGTCCAGGGCCCGTGTCAATGGCCATGGAGTAAGGCAGCCAGGACCTCCAGCTTTTGAAACTAGAGCCCCCAGTGTGTCTGCCTCACCCTGGGTCAGGTGAGTGCCCATAGACGGTGGAGCCTCTGCTGGGCCCTGCTTGTCTCTGTTGGTTCCACCTCCCCCTGCAGGCTCTTCCCAGGGGCTGAGATGCCACCAACAGCTCCAAGACACCCTGTCAGTTACCAAGCGCCACTTTCCCGAAACATGTCCAAGTCACGGCTTGACGAATGGGGGAGAGGCAAAGGCCAGTTACTAGAACAAGGACCTGTGCTGCTCCAGCCACACGTGTGCTGCAGAGACGGCGGGGCCCCACCTTCACGTGGCTTTTCTGCCTACAACCCCCAAAGAAAGACACCCAAAGGTATAGCCCACTCCTGCTCCCAGCCTGGTGGATGGGACTCCCTGCTCAGCAGCCGATAGCTAAATGACACGTGTGAGCCCACCTGGAGACGGCAGCAGTAAAACTCCCAGCAAACAGAAGGGGCAGCAGGTCCAGCAGGCAGGTGACACTCCTGGGGCCCATCTAGGAGAACCAGATAGAGCACTTGGGAGTTCTCAAGAGGCTCAGTTTTCAAATGCCACAGATCACGACACCTCCACTTCGCAATCACCCTACACTTGAATCGTCCCGTCTCCTTCAGATCACCTGGCCACCCCTGCCCCAGATACCACCTCTCAGAGAAGCCCTTCCTGACTGCTTTCCAACTGTGGAGCCAAGCCCAGTGTGGGACAGGCCGCACTGGGGCAGGATGGAGGCTGACGGGGCTCATCCAGCCTCCCCCAGGCCAGTGCCTATTTGGTTGTGGAGGTGCCAGCAAGGAGTGCATGCCAGCTTCTGTGCCAGAAAACTCATCTGTGACATCTTTCCTCACCTGTCACATGGGCTGGGCTTCCCCAAGGCTTGAGACGCAAGAAAGCACAAACACTCAAAAAGGCGATCTCTGGCGTCCAACAGTCCTGAGACTCCCATCTCGGCCACATGCTGGCTCTGTCACGGTGCCTGTGAGCCTGGTTCCTCATCTGTAGAGCATAAACACCCACCGTGTGGGACTGCTAGGGGAACAGAGGAGTTGGTATATGTAAGATCCTTGGGCCAACACCTGGCATAAAACACTGTAAAGGTGTCAGCCATCGGCATCGTGACAGTGGTCCTCACAACCTGTGTCCTCTACTGACTGGCTCAATCACGGGCGTGTGAGGCAGTTCTGGCCAAGAGGACAGCAGGGGAGGTCAGCTGAACACACAGCTGTTTTTGGTTTTTCTTTTTTTTTTTAAAAGGGTCTCTGTGTCACTTAGGCTGGAGTGCAATGGCATCATCATAGCTCACTGTGACCTCCAACTCCTGGAATCCAGCCATCCTCCTGCCTCAGCCTCCCAAGTAGCTAGGACTGCAGTAATGGGCCACTGTGCCTGGGCTGAAGCCACAGCTTCTGAAAAGTCTCCCTTTGTCTTAAAAAGGAGCACAGAAAAGTGACAGCCATCTGCCCCCAGACAGCTTACACCGGACAGTCACATTTGGACCGTGCCTGTGGCTGTGGCAGCCATCTCACAGCCATGAAGCTTGAGGTCCTGAATGAGACACATGAAAACTGCACACCAGGGAGAAAAAAAAAACAAAAAAAAACAGCCTTGTTAGCAGGAAAGAAGGGACAGAGAGCGGCCAGAAGGCTGCCAGCATGTCCAGACCTACCTGCTTCTGTCTTTCACAAACCCAGTTCCCATCCCTCACTGCAGGAAATCAGGGTAATCAAAGTGACTTTGATCTTGCAGAGGCAGCTCCCTTGGAATGAAAGTACTGAGAACAAACAGCAGCAAGAGCACTGCAGGTGCAGTCAGAGAACCTCAGCACCGCCCCGCCCCACCTCCCAGCCACGTTCTTCAACCAGCAGATCACAGCCCACACCCTGAAAACTAAATGGCACTCTGTTTGGCTTTTCAGCCACCAACAAATCAACCTATTTTAGGGTAGCTACAAACCAATTCTGAATCCAGTTCGGAAAGGTTTTGCCAACTGGTATTTTTTTTTTTTTTAATTTTTTTTTTTTTGCCAACTGGTATTTTTATGTCAAAGCACAAGGAATGACGAAAAGGACTCTTGACAATAGAAGATCAAAAACAGGCCTTTTTATTTATACACAGAACAACATATTTACAGCATTCGGGTGTGGACTACGTATGTACATAACGATATAAGAGGCATTTGTGTCCACGGCAGTCACTGTATAAATTAAGGTTATAAATACGGGGGTGGGGTGGGGGGGTAAGAACGCCCCACCTGAGGGCACAAAGACTCTTCAGGGACCCTTCCTCCCCTTCCTCCTGCCTCTACGTGGACAGGACAGCGAAGCCTGTCAAGAAGCCCCACAGCAAGACACCACCCAGCGTGGGGACACCTACCCCACACCCAGCCAGCAGTTCCTGAACATTCGTGCTCATTTTTTTGTCACTTCTATCTTGTTAGAATTAGAAAAATGTTTATGTAAACAGTGCTGTTTTAATCACTGACATGTAAATTTTTAACACTACCCCTGACCCAAACTCAGTGCTCTCGTAAGAGTACACCAAGGACTTGGGGTGGCCATAGTGCCCCCAAAGCCACCACTGCCAGCTCTTCCTCATGTCCCCTCCTCACCCAAGTCCCAGCCTGTCCCAATGCCTGGTCTGGGATCTCAGAGTCCCAGGGGGCCACTCGTGCTGGGAATGCAGGACAGGCTTCCACCATCCTGGGAGCCTTTCCTCTGTGCCACCAAGTGACTTCTGTGGCCGCCCTAGCTCTGCCTCCACTGGGAATGACTGCTGTGTGACAGACAGAATCCAATGAGGCAGTGAAGTTCATGTGAGATTCTCTAACCAAAAATCCTAATGCCGACAATCTCATAGGCAAGGATGATGAGTGGCCACAGTGACAGGACCAGGGGCCTGGGGCAGATGCAGCTGGAAACATGCCACTTTGCTCTCCACTCTCAAAGACCAGGCCCGGGCTCAGCCCCTGAAGAACTATCCAGGGGAGTGCCCCAAGCCACAGACGCAGGCCTGGCCAGGGGGGGCCACCCAGGGGACAGCGAATGCAGACAGGCTGCAGAGAAAGTGGGGGTAAAACACTGCTGAGCCTGCCCCCTCTCAGAGCCCAGGCTGCCTGGACCCCGCCCAGTGCTGCAGGTGCCTGTGGACAGACGATGCCTGAGTGGCTCTCGCCCAGCTCCTTTGCACTTCAGATGAGGTGACAGAAACTAAAGGGCTGGATGCCCACAGATGCGACTGACACCGCCCTGGTCTTCGGGGTTTGGAGCCACAGCCTGGCAGCCACGCCAGAGCCACCTCCGCACCAGGGCTGGGTTAAAGAAGTCCCTTCCCAGGTCATGTTTCTGGCCCCCGTGAAGGGAAAGAAAGGGCAGGTGGGGCCCATGGGGCCCAGTGGCACCCTCAACCTGGGGACTGTCCCCCGGTGCTGCCCTCTTCCCACCCACGGGCACTGCCACCTATTGGTTCAGAACCAGCCCGGCCTGGAGCTGGAGCTCACACCTAGGGACAGAGGCAAGGTGGGAGCAGTGTGGACACTGGCAACACGTTCAGGGACACCAGGCTGGCAGCAGGAGATGAGAAGCCACTGAAGGGCAGAGACTCACAGAACAGCACCGGTCTTCGGCCTCAACTGCCCATTAGGAAGAAAGGTCCAGATGGCTCTTGTGTCGCAGGACACCCTGCATGGGAGCCACAGGATGAGCAGAGAGCAGCTCCCAGAGCCGGGAAGCTTCTACACAGAAACACTGAACTGATGCCAACACCCTCTGTCCACAGGGAGATGGAGGAAATCTGTCTCTCTCACAGTCCCAAGTATCCTGTCCATGGCTCAAGAGGCAGCAGGGATGACCAGAGGGCCCTGAGGCAAACGTCAGCTGAGGAACATTACACCACTGACTTGGCTTAAGCAGGAAGGACTTTTTTCTTTCTCTCTAGGTCAAATTAAAATAAACAGTACTGGAAATATATCCATGCCACTTTCAAACCAGGAAAGAGCAGGATTTTTGTTTAAAAGAACATCTATTATTAAACAGGGTGGACAGCAGGGCTGCCTGGCGGGGCTACCGTGAGGAGGCATAGGAACATCCTGCTGTAGGCAGAGCCCTAACCACGCTGTGAGCCTGGAGAGGAAGGACACAGAGAGTCGGCTCTGGACGACTGGATCACGTGGTCAGGCGCCGGGAGCCAGGGAGGCCCGACTGAGCGTGCCGTGCCGAGTGCTGTCAGCGAGGGCCCAGCAGGGAACACGCCTGCCCCAGGACTCCGAGCTGGGGGCGTTGTTTCTAAGGTAGCTGTGTTGCCATGTCCAAGCCCCCGGGGCTGCCGTGTGGGCACTGAGAGGCCTCCTGCGGCTGGCGAGGGGGTAGCACCATGGAAGGGCCAGCGGCCTCAGTCACGGGAGGCGCCGGGCACGCAGGCCACGAGGGCGCAGGCTAGGCCTCGGCGGCAGGGCTGCTGCGGCTCAGCTCCTTGATCCCACACAGGATTCTCTTCATGTGGCCCACTTTGGTCACGCCGAGGTCCTGCAACAGAGAGGACAGTCCCCGTGGGTGCAGGGAAGAGAGGGCCAGACGCTCTACAGACAGACCTGCGACCGACAGCCCCGAACTTTCTGAACAGAAATGAGGATGAAAATGATGACATGGGGACGGTGGAACAAAACGGAAATGGCACCTAAGGCACAGCCATGCAGACGCCGACGCGTCAGTCCTGCCTTCCACAAAGTCGCTGCCATCAGCACATACAGATCCAAGACACAGACAAAACACAGGCCTGAGAGCAAGGGATGCCAGGTGACCTTGCCACAGCCACTGTCCAAGACACCCCGGGGCCTCTAGCCCTCTCGAGACTGGGTCAGTACCTCAATGCCCAGGAGGCTGGGCCCCACGAGGCCTGGCACAGACCCAGCCACACACGTGCCAACCTCCCCTAGTCCGCTGCTCCCCACGAGGTGAAGACAGCAGCGCATGTAACTGCACTGTAGAAACCACCCCGTGTTTTCAGCCCTCAACCCACTACAGAGGCCTGGAGGAGCCCTGTGGCCGTGTGCTTGCTTCACCCAGGTGCTGTCCCAAGCCAGAGCTGTCCAGGCCAAACTCAGCACAGGGGATGTGCAGGGCACCCAGCAGGGCCTCAGCGTTATTAAAGTAGCTCCTTGTCTGAGCAGCCTGAGAAAATCAAGGCTTTCCCCCCACTACACCTGCTCCTGGCTTCATTAGGCTGTGGTGGGTGGAGCCATCACTGCTGAGGGCAAGGGCCACTGCCACCTATCACCCGAGGCACACACAAAGGCCTAAGCTAGAGAAGAACCACAGAAAGAATCATGGTGCTGGGACAAGGCCAGGCCAGGGGATGAAGACGGAGGTGAAAGGAGCCGTGGGGAGGCCCAGGTGCAGGTTCCGAGGAGACGCCTGGAAGTACCTTGAGGTCCCTCCGCTCCAGGTGCAGGAGCTCAGAGCCCCGGATGTCGTGCCGCGTGAAGATGTCCTTATACTCACAGAGACTGAGGTGCTCCAGCCAGGCAGCAACCTCCTCTGTCCCCCAGAGGTGAACTGTCGGAGACGGAAAAGCATGGGAGCAGTGAGTGCCCAGAGCCCAGCGCAGGCAGGTGGCGGCCGGCACCCAGAGTGACACATCCCAGCAGCCAGGGGCCCGGACACCCAAACAGCCAGCACCCAGACAGCCCAGCAGCAACACCAATACTCCCCTGGGAGCCATCATCCGTCACCCAGCCACAGGCAGCCCCCACCAGCAGTACAGGAAGCAGCAGGGGACCCCTACTCGCTGCAGCAGAGCTGGTGTCTATTCCTGCCAGGTGGGCCACCAGCATTCCAGACATTCCCCCGTGTCCCAGGAGGGATCAAACACCACCAAATATGAGGGAAACATCAGGACTGGGTGGCCTTTTCCTCTGGCTCCCAGAGGGTTTGTATTTCACCTTACGGCCCAGCAGGAAGGGAGACGCACACAGATTGAGAGTGCACGGAGTCCAGCCACCACCATCAACAGAAGCCCGACTTTTGGACCAACACGCAAAGAAGAATCAAAATGAGCTGCCCTACTAGCAGCAAATGCCACCCCCAAAATCTAGGTATGGAGGCCCATCCAGCACCCAACAGCCTTGGTGCTCAGGGCTAGTACTTTAGACAGAGATTTGAAGCCCCAATTTATTGACCCAAAGGAAAAATCTCCCTTAGTGCCCTTTCATGTTGATTTCATCACCCGCAATCACTGGGGGCCTGAGGTTCCCTGGGGAACCTTGATCAACGACCCAATTACGTGGGGTCAGCAGCCCATCAGAGGAAGCAGGCGCAGTGGCCCCAGCAAGGCCTCAGTCCAGAGTTCTCGTCTCCAAGTTCGTCTTGTCACCTCTGCTGTCTCCCTTCCCAGCTCGAACCCCCAATTCAAGGCAGGCAGGACAACTCAGTGGCCCACCACCCAGAGTCTCTGTGGAGAGCACGTTCAGGCCGGGGCGTGAAGTGGAGGGAAGCGGGAGAGGGTGTGGTTTCACAGCTGCAGACAGACGGGGCAGCACGTGAGCTGCTACAGCATGGGGACCTCAAGGAGGAGCCAAAGGCCAAGGAGAAAGCAGAGACCAGGAGAACCAGACCACGACAGCGGGCGCCAACGGCCAGAAACACACACGGGAGAGGAGCAGGTACCCGGGGTGCACAGGCTACTGTGAGCTTCTTTGTTCCTGTTGTTTTTCTCCTTTTTAAACTTGGTCACGAGGCGGAATTTACCACTGCGGCTTCGTTTAGAAAGATCCAGCATGGTGTTCTGTTGGGGAGAGTGAGAAACACTGAGACTCAGACCTCAGTTTATCCAGGCGCAGCGTGGGGTAAGCAGGGGAGGAGACTGAGGCAAGAGGACAGCTAGAGAGAGACACTTTGTTCCTTCAAGGTTTTGCTCCCTTATTTATTCTTGAATTTAGTGTTGATTTTATGTGGTGTCACAGCTCACAGCAACCTCAAACTCTTGGACTTAAGCGATTCTCTTGCCTCAGCCTCCCAAGTAGCTGGGACTACAGGCACCCGCCACAATGCCCAGCTATTTTTGTTGTTGCAGTTGTCATTGTTTTAGCTGGCCCAGGCCGGGTTTGAACCAACAACCTCGGTGTATGTGGCCGGTGCCCTTACCCACTGAGCTACAGGAGCCACTCCTACCCGGCTATTTTTAAGAGATGGGGTCTTGCTCTTGCTCAGGCTGGTCTCAAACTGTAAGCTCAAGTGATCTACTCACCTCAGCCTCCCAGAGTGCTAGGATTACAGGCAAGAGCCACTATGCCCGGTCCATTTAGTGTTGATTTTAATGCCTCCTAAAAATGATCTAAAAGCAATCCTAGTATCTATATTTATATTCCCTTTTTAGTTTATAACATTTGCATTTCTTACGTGATTAACTTGTAGTAACTATTATAAATATTCACTAAAACTTAAATGTTATAATTATTTATCAGTGTTACATATATTAAATGAATATTATGAAAATGTTCGCTAATCTTCTAGTGTTGATTTCTAAGTTTTGATTATTAGTATCACAAGTATCTTTCTAAAAAAAGCTATTCCTGAACTTTCATCCTTTCCTTGCAACAGGAAGGAAGGAGAGGAAGGGCGAGTGCAGAGACACAGCAGAGCGTCTCTGCGGGGCACCATCAGCAGCCGCCTCTCACTGAACACCCCACAAGAAGCACGCAAGTGACGGTGCGTCTCTGCGTCACATGCCATTTATGACAGAGACACCCCAAATAAAGCTTGGTAGGAAAAGTATGAAAAAGGATATACCAAGCGAGTAGACTTGAAGATAAAAAGAATTACTAAACACAAAAGTTCATTACACTATGATAAAAATCTATGTGCACCCAGGGACACAGCCTTGAAAATACATAAAGCAAAAACACAGAACCACAAGGATAAACTGAAACATCTACAATCTAGTGATTGATCAAGAAGACAAAAAAAAAAAAAAAAATTCAGTAGGGACTTAATGATGTAAAGAACAGAACTACATAAAAGATACCTTTATAAAAACTAACCACCCCTGCACCATAAAGCAAGTCTCAATAAATGTCAGCACAAGTAACATACAGGCCACTGTGTTAGAGCACAGGGAAATGAAGTTAGAAATCAGTAACAAGACAGTCATTAGAATCCCATACAACAGAAAAATAAAAATACACTTTTTAAGTAACTCATTTAGGTGCTATTAGTTGGCATGCAGTTTTTTTGACTATTATAATCATCATGAATTAAGACTACACATAATAACAATGATTATATTACCAATTATAATGTGATTTTCTTTTTATCATTATTATCATGGTATGCAATTCTACTTTTTACATTGGATTCTTGTATTGTGCTTTCTTGTGATTGTTTAATGTTTAATCTTTCTGGGGCAGTAGTTTTTACCATGGATAGGGAAGGAAGAAAGGCTCTTGTTAGCACCACCTGCTCAGGCTTCTTACTCGCCTCTCAGCCTCAAGAGGAAGATGTGCGTTTCTCTGGGGTTTTTTTGTTTCTTTCTTTGTTTTTGAGACAGAGTCTTAAGCTGTCGCCCTGGGTAAATTGTCGTGGCATCACAGCTCACAGCAACCTCAAACTCCTGGGCTTCAGCGATTCTCTTGCCTCAGCCTCCCAAGTAGGTGGGACTACAGGTGCCCACCACAATGCCTGGCTATATTTTGGTTGCAGCCATTATTGTTGTTTGGCAGGCCTGGGCCGGATTTGAACCCGCCAGCTCCAGTGTATGTGGCTGGTGCCCAGCCGCTGAGCTACAGGCACTGAGCCTCTCTCCTCTCTTTGTGCTGTCTGCTGTAACCTTACTAGTCCCTTATTTTTTTTTACAATATAGATTACATTTTATTTTTATCTTTTAAGGTAATTTAGAAACATAAATCTTTTCAATTCTATTAAAAACTACATTTAAGTTTTTAAAAACAGTACTAACTCTACATTTCTCTAATTAAGTCAAGAATGTTGTTTTTCAGGCAGCACCTGTGGCTCAGTGAGTAGGGTGCCGGCCCCATATACCGAGGGTGGTGGGTTCAAACCCAGCCCCAGCCAAACTGCAATAAAAAATAGTCCGGTTGCCTGAGCTCGGAGGTTTGAGACCAGTATGACCAGCAGGGAGCCAGAGTAAGACCCCGTCTCTACTAACATCAAAAACAGCACAGCATCTCCAGAGGAAGAAGAAAATGAACAACAAAAAAGAGCACTTCAAACAAGGAAGAATGTATAAGCAAGTTGAAATTAAAAATAAAATAAATAAAAAAATAAAATAAAATAAAATAATAGTCCGGTGTTGTGGCGGACGTCTATAGTCCCAGCTACCGGGAAGACTGAGGCAAGAGAGTCACCTAAGCCCAGGAGTTGGAGGTTGCTGTGAGCTGTGACACCACAGCACTCTACCCAGGGCAATAAAGTGAGACTCTGTCTCAAAAAAAAAAATAAATAAAAAGTTGTTTTCACTTTCTTTTTCCTTAAGGGGAGGGAGGTAATGTGCTTTCTTCCTACCCACTTCTCCAGCCCTGATAATGTTACTGTGCCTCTGTGGAATAGTTCAAGTACTATTACCACAGTCACTTAGCATGAAATGTTTATCACATTTACAATTAACCATTTAACCAATGATCTTGACGAGCTTGCCCTATCCTTCATCTGGGGCTGGAAGGCCTCTGAGCCAGCGGCCCATGCAGGGTATGCAAATGCCTGAGCATCCTGAGAGGACGTGTGAGCAGCTGCTGCCAACAGGCTCTCCCAGACTAAGCGGGGCAGGGCTGCCCGTGTCTGTGACTGAAGCCCATTCTGTTCCACCCTTGGTCAGGGGTAGGGGGGAGCCCAAGGCAGTCTAAGGCACGCCAAGTACCCAGATGCTGCCCTCCCCTGGGCCTTTCTGCCTGGTGTAGGATTCGACTATGCCCCAGGATGCGACATGCCTGGGGTTCTGTCAGGGTCTCTAAATACATGCAGAGGAAGTGCAGGTGGAGAGCAGAACACACCAACTCTGCCCCATCCACAGCAAACTCCCAAGAAGCTGCCATTTATCCAACCGGTACGTCTCCATGCTGGGGCAGGCTGCAGGGTTGAGCTCACCTCCCTTCTACCTGCATCCTGGGCAGCCCTGGACAGCCCTGCTGTTCCTTCCACACCAGAAGGCAAACTATACCTGGTTATCAAAGGGCACTCTCCACCCAACCCCCAATGCCTTCCTACCTGCCAACATCTCTCCCTGCTTTGAAGGGCTTTTTAGTGGAGACGACTAGAGAAGGCACACTGCAGGCTGCCAGACTGACACCATCACAGTCCCTGAACTGCACAGGCCCCACTCAACACAGGCCCTGAACCCGTCACCACATACCTCCTCGTCGCCTGGCTCTGTGAGCTGGCAGAGCCAGGGGGTATCCGCCAGCTTCCGGAGCTGTCGGTCCATCTCAGTGAGAGCGCTCCCAAGCCTCTCTTTCTGAGGAGGATCCAGCTGCTGCTCCAGGGAGGGAGGGGGAAGGGAGGGCAGGGAAGGAGAGGCTTGTTGATCAGCAGCAGGTACCAGGCCCAGGAAAGCCCTGGGCAGGTATGAGGCCTGATGTAGGGCTGAGCTCCTCTCAGAAAGTTCTTACAAAACCTTTGTAGAAACTAGGTCATAGGGTACCAAACCCAGTAACTCCCTTCCTGACTGTGTCAGGTGAGATTGTTAACAAGGAAAGCACATCAGCAGGGCGGATGCTTGACCTGCTCCTGTTCCCCTCTGGGCCCCCTGAGCAAAGGGACGGGGCATTCACCCGCACTGAGGGGGAATGCTGAGGCAGCGAGTGTAACTCCGGGAGGCAGCAGGGGTTTGAACAGACGCTGGACTTGGTGTGGTTCTAAAGCTCGGGGACCTTTACCAAGTCCCTTCCATGTCCTCATTCTCTAAAAGAGGAAGGCTGGCCAGGCCATCTCTCGGGCCCCTCCCATTGCAGCTTCTGTGACTCAGGGACCCTCCTGTGACTGCGGCTCCCCTGGGCTGATGTGGTCAATTTGCGGGGCTGAGTGAGGAAGACTTTGGGCACAGATGAGGATACAGCCAGCTCTTGGCTGCAGGGGAAGGTTCAGCACCCACAGGTTCTGTGAGGTGAGGACACATCTTTTACCTATAACAAAGATGTTCCTACTGTGAGAGCCTCTGATAAGCTACAGACAGCGGGCAGGGATGCTGCCTGCAGGAGTGAGCACCAGCCCCCAGTCAGACCAGATGACCCGTGAGGCCTCCGTGAAAGCTGGGAATTCCAGACCAAAATGTGCCAGCCTCTGAGCCTGACAACCTGGTGACAACAGTTGTTTCCTGTCCAGCCAAGGGCCTGCTCTAGGATCAGCTTACCAAGGCCATCTTTCCAGCCAGCAGCAGCTCTGTCTCGCTGCGCAGAGCTCTGAAGTTATTCACCATTTCCAGGACAAAGCTACAGCTCAGTCCCTAGGAGAAACCAGAACACACAGCTGTGTGAAATGCCAAGAACTCTATCAGCCGGGAAAGAGCCCGCACTGGAAAAACCAGGTACCTCTGTGGTTCTGGGCTTGCCATACACTCGGTCCATGCACTTGGAGCTGGCGTTGACGGCATGAGCAAGTTCCTGCTCCATGTCTCGGTGGGACTGAGCTATCTCCCGGATACTAGACAGAGCAACACCGGCAGGGGTCAGGCCCAGTAGAGGGACCAAGACATCACTCGTCTAAACATAGCAGTACCACCTAGAGGGCTGAGGCCAAGGGCTGGCCGGGTGATAGGGACTGTGGTCTGGCCATGCTGACCACTTAGTCATGGTCACTGGCACATGACAACCCTGAAGGTTATTTCCTGACCCTCAGCAGACAAATTAGGGCTCCAATAGGAAGTCTGACATTAAAATCCCCGTTTTCCAGAGAGGAAAATGCACAAAATGGGGTCTACACCTTGTAACACAACCAGAGGGCAGCATGCGGCCCCTGCAGACCTACAGTAAGCTGTACACAGGTCCAGGGGGCCCCATGATAGACCACACAGCCCCACAACAAGCTCTGTTGTGTACATGGAGATAAGAGGACTCTCCTAGGAAGAGGTAATCTTCTTGCACTGAAGGGCAGAGACAGGGCCTGGCACACAGCCCAGGTTGCAGCCATGAGGGAGCTGGTGAGAGGACAGGTCAGGGCGTGTCTCAGAGCTCGGCAGGTGGCCTGGGGGCATGGGGAGAGGTGCAAGCAGAAGCCATAGGAGCCACCTGTCCTGACCTAGGAAAATGTGCCACTGCCAACAGCTTCCCACAGGGCCATGCCGCTGCACAGGCACCTTCCAGGTAGGCTTTGGAGGGCAGGAGCAAAGACAGGAAGCTACCAGAAGGCTGCTGCAGAACAAGGACTTGGATGAATGCTAGTGAAGCCCTCTGGCCCTATCACTGATCTGGTCAGGGCCCCAGCCAAAGGCCAGGGGGCAACGGTGATACCAACTACCAGGGCAGAGAACGAAGGTACCAGTATAGACACACTGAACCCAACACACCATGGGTGACCAGGAGAGGGACTGGCCTGCTGGACAAGAGTCTGGTGCTGCGAAAGGGCAGAAACAGAAGACTGGCACGGGTGGTCCTTCCACACACCACCCAGACCACCATGCCTGGAGCCCAGGGCAGCCCACCCACAGCCAGGAGAAGAGGCAATAATCTAGGGGTGGTCAGGAGGGGAGGTCAGGAGGGGAGGTCAGGAGGAGGAGGCTGGGAGCACCAGCAGGCGTGCACCACAGGAGGAAGAGCAAGGAAGAAGCAAAAGGGCTAAATGCAACTAGAAGAAATCAGGCAATGGCCAGAGAAGGTCCCACGTCAGTGGGCAGCAGTGGCCACATGGGTGAACAGTGGACAGAGTAATGACTGTCTTCCCAAGGGACACAGTGACTCTGGGAGCCACTTCTCAAAGTGAGGTGAGAAGTGCCTTTTTCAGTTGCCTTTTCTAAGCACACTTGGGAGCAGAGTGCAAGCCTGCTCCCAGACCCAGGGAAGGCAAGGTGAAGGCTGCAACCATGGACCATCCTCACAAGTCCAGGGCAGGCTTTCAAGTCTGTGAGTGGCTCTGAAAACCACTGTGAGTTTTAGGTTTCCATCTATGTAAACTCTGAGCAATCTCTGAAAGCCCATCAGGGGAAAGGTGTCAATGCCAAGGTAAGCAGAACAGGCTGAGCCCTCAGGGGTGACCCAGATCCAGCAGGTAAACTGGAAGGTCCAAGGAGGGGCAGAGTTAGGCAGAGCCCACCTGTGAATGAGGACCCCAGCTGCCTGGCCAAACTGGTCCATCTGGGTGGCCTCTTCCTCGGACAGCATCTCCGGATGCAGAGAGAAGGATGTCGGGCGGGGCAGCTCACACTTCTGCTTATCTTCCCAGGACTTTAGGGTGTTCTCAAACGCCTGGCACATGAGAGCGCAGAATTAGACCACCTGCAGCCCTCAGGAGAGGGTGCCAGGTGCATGTGACCTGGCAGCAGCTGGGGGCACCAACAAGGTAACAGAAAAGGGGGGACCCAGACTTTGCTTTCATACTGAGGGAAGGAGCTGGCCCTAGAAATGATTGCCCTGTTAACGTCATCTGCCCCAGGGCACCAAAGGCAGCTGTGCTTACCCTATCTCTGGTCAGTGTCTGTGCCCGGTTCTTGTGGACAATCCGGATGTACCCTGGGGGCTGGATCCAGGCCTCTCCATCCACCTGCACAGGTACGCCCTCATCCCCCAGGATGGAGATCTTCACCGTGCGACACTGAGCAAGCAGCATGACAATTATTCATGTATGGAGTCAAAACCTCCTGGGGTTTTGAAGTGCTGTCAGCACCACTGTGATCTTCCTGCCTGCACGCCCACCCTCGAAGCTCCCTAACCAGCCCTCTCTACAATGACGTGTGGCCTGCAGCCAACTGTCCTGCAGTCAGACCATCACCAGAGCCTGATGCTCCCAGAGCCTGAGTCTCTCCTCAGCAATACTGCCCTATCCTGTCCCCACTGTCCCCCACCAAGCACTGACCAGCACCAAAGGCCAATCAGCGTAGGAGACCCTGGCACTGGGATATGGCATCAGAACCCGGGGATGGAGGAGGAAGGGAAAGAGGTCGTGCTACCACCAGCCACTGGGGCCTGGCCACACGCGGACCCTCTCAGGGCAAGACAGTAATGGGTGATGATGCCCGTTTCCTGTTTAACAAAAACAGGTGCCAAAGAGATGGAAGCATCAACTTCAAGCTACTGCTGGGAGAGTGCAGAGGGGGAGGAGATTAGGCAGTCCTAGGCTGGGGTCCACAGCGCCCTCCTCTGCCCCCAGTCCCTGTGCTTAAAGTCTCCCAGCCCCAACAACCCCACAGAGAGACACCACAGCAAGAATAGGTCAGCCCTGCCCTAACTCCCCTCAGCAGCGTGAGGCCCCCAGGGAGAAAATCACCTGCTCCTACCAGAGACGCCAGCTGGGCCCCACCCCAGCTCCTACTCCAGAGAGCTGCAGACACAGGAGAGCCTGGCCCAGCTGCTCCCCATCATCTCGCCTCCACAGAGGAAGGCCAGGCCCAGAGGGCTCACATGGGATACATGTTTGAAAAAGTTATGTGGGGGCTCAGCGGCCTGGGCCTGCCAAACCACGACAACTACAACAACAACAACAAAAAAATAGCCAGGTGTTGTGGCACCCGGAGTCCCAGCTACTTGGGAGGTTGAGGCAAAAAAAATCACTTAAGCCCAAGAGCTGGAGGTTGCCAGCTGTAACACCATGACACTCTACCAAGGGTGACATAATGAGACTCTGTCTCAAAAAAAAAAAAGAAAAAGAAAAAGTTATTTAACTGTCAGAGACAGCCCTGGGAACAGGCTCTGGCCCGGGGGGCAGGGCTGATGAGAGTGTGGTCCCAGGAAAGCACCATTCTGCTGGGCTATATCCACTGAGAGTGAGGTTAGCACAGGGCAGACCCTCCAGGACCATGGCCACTACCTGGGCGATTCGGTGATGCTGCAGCTTAATTACTCGAGAGACTGCCATCTGCATGCTGCCAAACACGGCGACCACCTCCAAAATCTTGTCGTCAAATGACGGAGCTGCAAAAGTCTAAAAGGGCCGGTGTCAGAGCAGGATGGGTTGTCATGAAGATCAAACGAGCTTATGGCTACAGAGCAGCTGGGGCCTGGGCCCATCACATGTGCACTGCTGACTGTGCTTGCTGCTATGCAACAGGGGAGCCGCCCCCCAGTTAAAACCTATCAACACCTCCTTACAGCTTTTAGCACAAATTCCAAACTCCACCCCCCACCCAGCTTGTAGAGCCCAGTGGGATCCAAGCCCCCACAGAGCAGTCGCCCACTGCACACTGCAGCCAGGGGACCTTCCTCCACACCCCCACCCCACCCCATCTTGCCTCTGAGCTTCACATGCGCTGCAGCAGCCTCCCTCTCCTCTCTGCCCACCTGACTAGGCCAGCTCAAGTCACCCTTCAGGTCTCAGCCTTCCAGAAGCCTTCCCTGACACACCCTGCTTCCCTCTGTCACACCCTCCCTCTGTATCAAGACCACTCTGCCTGGCCCTCTACATGGTGAGTCCCTGGCGAGCAGCTCTGGCCTGTCTTGCTTTCCAGGGCACCCCAGTGCCAGCCCAAGGAGGTATCTGATCTACCCAAGTCATGACAGACCACCCTACTGCTCCTCCCCTCCCTGAGCTCGGGCCCCCATGCCCATACGTACATCATCTTCCTTAGTGCCCCCCCAGAAGTTGGTCCCTCCAGCATAGCTAGGAATGTTGAGGACAGCAATTCCCTGAAGGCTGGGCAGTGGGATCGGTCGCCCATCACACTGAGCAGCAGAAATGAAGAAAAGAAAAGAAACGCGTAGCCTCAGCCACCCTTCACAGCACCCACACGGGGGCGGAGCAGGCTGGGCCCGGGCAGGGCTCCCCCCAGGGTCAGCTGACACCTGTGCCGGGGACTCCCGCTCACCTCCAGCAGGACCTTCTGCTCCAGGTTCTTGTAGGTTCTGTGCAGCAGCTCCTTGGTGCCGAGGACACCGTACCACATCATGTTCTTGGTTCGACTCCTGGAAACGGAAGCAAAGCCTTGCAGTGGCCAGGGAGGCATCTGACCACCAATGATCTAAGTCCAGCAATTATTTACAGCAGTAACACCAGAAGGTATAAGCAGGATGCATTGTAGTTCTCCCAGATAAGCATAAACGTATGTATTTACCAAAAGGAAGCTTTATTAAATAGCAACATTTTGCCAAGAAAATAGCCCTATCCTGAAAAGCAAATAAAGTTACAGAACCTCACAAAAAATTTATACATCATAATTTTTTTCTGGCTATAAAATTATGCCTACCATAGAAAATTTGGAAATACAGAAAAGCATAAAACAGAAATAATCTTCATGATCCCAACGCCTCTCAACACTCCACACGCCCGGATGACGAACCTCTGGAGTACTTCCTCAGTCCAGTCAGGTGCCAGAGTCCAGCTGGACTCGCTCGTTCACACAGCCCCACGGCCTCCCGTTCATGCCACACCACGCTGCCAACACACCCTGGTCCCCACGTGCTCCTCCCAGCTCAGCACATCTCTTCCAGAACCCACCTGCTCAGGCCCTACTGACTGGGCTCTGAACACATACCCTGAGGTCTGTAAATTACGAGGCAGTAAGCCAATTATACTCATACCTCTTTACCAACAATTCACAGTAATGGAATTTTTCTAGAGACCTTTTCAAAGTTTTTAATACAAACTCAAGAAAGGTTAAATGAAGGTTCCAGCACTCTAAGAAGTACTATACCTGCCCCATTCTTTAACTTTTTATTTTATTCTGCTAAATTATATTTTATTTTAATACTGTTCTGAATTATTTTGGACTAACAGGAATTTATTTTTTTTTTTGGCAACAGAGTCTCACTCTGGTACCTAGCCTAGAGTGCTGTGCTGTCACAGCTCACAACAACCTCAAACTCCTGGGCTTAAGCGATCCTCCTGCCTCAGCCTCCCGAGTAGATGGAACTACAGGCACCTGCCACAACGCCTGGCTCATTTCTAATAGGGATTCTTAAATAATCTGACTCCACTATCACATGCTGTATAACAGGAATGTGACCCTGGGGACCCCCTAAGCTATTTTCCTTCACTGAAGAGCCCCAGAGTCCAAAGGTATTTGAGTTCGTAGCTTTTGTTTTCCTAGAAATTTCCAACTATATACCA
Organism: Loris lydekkerianus; assembly: GCA_963574355.1. Lineage (NCBI taxonomy): Eukaryota > Metazoa > Chordata > Mammalia > Primates > Lorisidae > Loris > Loris lydekkerianus. The sequence continues at coordinate 24,517 of CAUYPK010091777.1, read as the reverse complement.
GTTCTGACAATTAAGTTTAAGAACTCATACCTCCATGCTGAATATCACTATGGTCACCTTCAATTAAGAAACACGCTTCTAGTCCACCTTCACAGCAATTTTGGAACCCTTTTTCTAGAATGGCCATCAAAGCTGCCATCGTACAGCACACAAAAACACACAATAATGAACTCCACTCAGCAAGACACTGCCCCACACTGACACAAACACGGCTGTGAGACACTAACATACCAAGGTTATAAAATCTTAGTAAGTTGTTTGTACAGTGCTGCCAACATAAGCACATGGTGGTAAGTTCATGAACTTAACTGTCAGGTCTCATATGATGAAAGCTCTGGTGGTCATTCCAGAAAAAGATTTCCAAAATTGCTCTGAAGGGTGGACTAGCTGGCATGCATGTGCAGCTTCCCAAGGAGAGTACTCTGACGGTGACCATAGTGATATGCAGCAGAGGGGAGTTCATGAACTTAATTGTCAGACCTCATATAACCCTCAGATACTAGTATGCCCCTCACCAAGGTGGCGGTGGCAGTGACAGCCACAGAGGACAGGCACCAAGAGGTCACGTGGCTGAGCCTGCTCAGGCCACTCCTGACCCAGCAGATGGGGACTCCAAGGAGGACATCTGGGCCGCCCCAGTGACTGTTCTCTGCACTGACGGTGCCTTCCTCCCGCCAGCTTCCCTCTCCCAAGTTCTAAGGATGTTCAAGCTGAACAGTCTCTTCCAGATTACTACTCTAGGGTGGAGCAGGACATGTTCATTCCCCACTTCTTGTGTTTCTTTCTACCAAGAAGAGGAAATTTTCACCTCTGCCTGGGAAGGACTCATTCCTAATTTTTCCATCCTCTGCCCAGGCCAGGAGCAGTGGGCATTTCTGGGAAGAGACTGAGCAGCCCAGTGGGGCAGCCTCCTGCAGAAATGACTCTCTCAGGCCTCACAGGCAGGCTCTGGCCCTGCCTAAGGGAGCCTCAGAGCCCCTGGCTCTGCCCAGTCACATGACTTTTCTGCTGACTTTCTCACATCTGTCTAGCAGGTACTGTGACCTCTTAGCCCACTCAGATCACCTGCCCCTTCATCGCAGCACCACAGATGGGACCCTCATTAAGAGATGCAGCCCATTCCAATGACCACCATCGCTGGTTTTCTCATGTGGAATTTGTCACAACATGGCCAGCCCCACTGGGGTGAACCCTCTTCCAGGCTGGCTTCCTGGACTGCCTCCTGCTCCTCTTGCTCTGACAACGGGCTGTGTGGGCTGCTCCACCTGCCACCTGAGCATTCCGCACGTTCTTTACCTGCAGCCCCCCGCAGTTCTCTACCATCTGGAAGAAGCCAGGAAGACCTGGAGTCTGTCTCCTACCTGCACTTCTCTGGGTGTTCATCACGCTTGTTGTTGAAGTCCAGGGATATCTTTGCATCCAGGCCAATGCCAAAATAGTTGTTCATGACACATTTCTCTGTATAACACTCTCTGCAAAGGTAAACCTTAAATCAATCACGACAGTCTCGAGGCAGCCCTGCTTATCAGCAGTTTTACCTCATGGGCTCCCAGCCTCTTGGCCTTTCTCTTCTTTACGGCAACACTGACATCTTTTCCTTTTTTTCCTTGTAAGAGATTTACTGAGATGTAATTCACATATCAAATAATTTACCAATTTTAAGTACACAACTCAGTATACATAGAGTCATTTAACCATCACGATACAAATTTTGCAGCGTTTCATTACCCTTAAAGGGAAGTTTTACCCTTTAACCATTAGCTCCAGCCCCCGGCAGCTGCTAATCCTTTCACTCACTTAGCATGGAGTATCCAAAGTTCATTCATGCTGATGTTGCATGTCAGTACCTCATTTTTATTGCCAAATAATATTCCATTGTGTTATTTATCAGATGATGGATATTTGGGTTGTTTCACTTTAGGTTATTATTTATGAACATTTGATCACAAGTTCCAACACAGACATGTATCTTCAGTTTTCTTGGGTTTTTGTATCCAGTGGCAGAACTGCTGGGTCACTTGAAAATTCTAGGTTGAACCTGAAGAGCAGCTACCAGCCTGTTCACCAGGGCAACTGCACACCATTTTATACCCCCACCAGCAGTGCCAAAACTGACAATATCTTTATGGCTCATAAACTCACAAGTTTGAACTCTGGATCTCAAAATATTTCTCAAACATCCTTAGACCCAATCAGGGCAATCGCCAAATTAAAAAGGAAATGACTCGAAAATGTCCCTCCCAGGTGGCGCCTGTGGCTCAATGAGTAGGGCACCTGCCCCATATACCAAGGGTAGCGGGTTCAAACCCGGCCCCGGCCAAACTGCAACAAAAAAATAGCCAGGCATTGTGGCAGGCACCTGTAGTCCCAGCTACTGGGAGGCTGAGGCAAGAGAATCACCTAAGCCCAAGAGATGGAGGTTGCTGTGAGCTGTGATGCCACAGCACTCTATAGAGGCAAAGGAGTGAAACTCTGTCTCAAAAAAAAGAAAATGTCCATCCCAACCCCATGGCAACAAGAGCTTTCCTTCCCCAGGTGTATGCTGTCAGGACAGTCTCAGTCTGGCTTTCCTTCCCAGGGCTGAGCCTCTGCCCCAGCCACAGAGCCCAGGGCCCACAAGGAGCAAGCAGGGGCCACATGTCAAAAGTGCCCACGGACACTCAGCAGGGTGGTAGGCTCCAGAATGCTGCCTGGGCCCAGATTCTGATACAGTGTAGCCCACTACACTCTGGTAGCCAGACCTGAGAGCCAATCGCCACACATATGTGTTTCCATGACATAGCTCATTCAAGTGCCTGACAGCTGGCCGAGAGCAAAGCTCTGAGACAGAACTGTTTACTAAGCTGAACATCAAGTGACTGTATCTGGCAGTATTTATGGGTCCTGGGAATCAAGAGAGCCAAGCCAGAGAAACAGGATACAGGGACAAAGGGAGGAGGTACAGACACTGGGCTCACGGACTAAGGGAAGAGGGCCAGCAGCAGCCTAGGCAGAGGGGGACAGGCCCAAGGCCTGGGGCCCACACGGCACAGCCCTGGCACACCACCAAGGGGGAAGGCAAGAGAGCACAGTGCTGTCTCCCCAGGAAAAGAGAGCGGGAAAAGAAAGCAACAGGCTCGGCCACATGTGCAAGTTCAGCACCTCCGACGACGAAGCCAAAGAAACATCTAGATCAGGAGGGCCCTAGGGCACTGCTCATAGGCAGACTGCAGCCCTGGCCTTACTGAGGAAAACGGCATCAGGAAGGCTAAGGACTGTTTCTGTGACACAGGAAAGCAGGAGAAGGGAGGGCGCGAGGGAGAAGCAGGCTGTGAGGAAAGCCATTAGCGGGGCAGCTGAGGTCAGGGAGAGTGACCATGGACAGTCAGTGCGAAGCTGGCTTCTGGGAGGCATGTTTGAGCCCAGTGACAGTCTCAGAAGGCAGCAGCAGGTGACTCAGATTTAGAAGACATGTGCACCCGCCAAGGGACCCTGGGTAGGAAGCGCTGCACCCGGCTTCCGCAGCCACGGTGGTTCTAGCCTTCCCAGCTAACAGCAGCTGGAGAAGGATCCACAGACAGCTCTGAAACCCCTTGTCTGGCCTCAGCAATGTTACAACACTGTGCCCATTTGGCCAATACTCATACTCACAGGTTTTCTGGTTCGGAGTTAAAGGGATCAGCATTAATTAATAAGCGACTGATGACTGAAGCCCCTGGCAAGGACCCGGACATCCCAGCCCGAACACCTGCAGAAGACACAAGCAGGAGGGGTGCCGGTCGGATCCATGGTCTCTGTGGACCCTCAGTCTGCAGAGCATCACCACAGTCAAACACAGCCAAGGCCATCTACCAGCATGTCCACGTTTTGCCAATAGATAGTCTCATGTCAAAAATTCACCCACATCAACCCATATATCTGTGGCACAAAAACATTACGCAGTAGAAACCGATGCCTATGAGATACCTAAAAATAGATTATAAAGTGAGTTCTCATTAAATTTGAGAAGCTCCACCAAAATGATGTCTCAGAGTCTGGTCATACAGCTTCAGGAGGCTACATTCACGAGCCATGAACACTTCAGATGCCCCAACCCTGACTCTCCTGGCAGCGCCCTCACAGCAATGGCTCATCCCAACCCTTTCCATTTCCATTCCATCAGCTTACTGATTCTTCAAAGCCCAATTCAACATCCTTCCCAGCGTGGCCTCCCAGGAGGCTGCGGGGCATCACACGCTTTGTTTAAAAAGGGTGCTGGTCACATGCACCTCTCAACACCGTCTTCCCCCGAGCACACCAATGCTCCAAAGGCAGTGACCAGTGCCTGGCCACTGATCACTAGGGAGAGCCCTAACCGACCCTCCAGTTGGCCCATCCGGGAGGGGACACTCACTCGGGTACAGGATCTTGGTGTTCAGCGCAGGCAGGCCGTCCCGGCTCCCTGACTGGGGGGGAAGAGAGGCAGAGCTGCCCAGCGACAGACTTCCTTTGCTGATCACCTTTTCACAGGGGGCTTTAAACACTGTAAGACAGAACAGGACACCTGAGGTTGTCTGACATGGGAAGCCTGGGGCCCATCGCAGAATGAGCAGAGCTCACATGGCCTGCTAAGGGCTTGGGCTCATCTAGGGAGTGGCACAGGCGGGAGGAGAAGCTCTAATCTCAGTCTGGGCCATGGAAGACGGGGTCCACCCACAGCAGAGCTCTGACGGACAGCCATCTAATGGTCGCCACGTCAACTCTGAACAGTGCCTCCTAGTGGCCACCACACAAACAGACCCCCGAGGGACAAGGGTCCATCCCAATTGGTTAGTAGGGCCCGGAGAGGTTGTGAGGGAAGATAGCCAGGACAAGATGCCAAATGCTGCTCCGTGAGGAGGGTCCCTCCAGCCATGGAGGTCCTGCTGGCTCTCCTAGCATCCACCAGATAAACTTCCCATGCACAGCAGTGATGCGTGGAGACAAGCCACAGACAAGCTGCAAGTCCACACAGCCGAGGGCCAAGCCACGAGCACGCCAGAAACTTCTAGGGCCCGTGTGCTCAGTCTCACCAACCCCAAACCCTGCCGGCAACACAGAGGAGAGATGGACGAGGCCGGTACCTTTGCGCTGGCTCCTCCCTTTAGCAGCCACACAGCTCTCGCTCTGGGACAGCGGTGGGCACACCCTGTTGTCCATCTTCTCCTCCGACTCAGAAAGACCCAGCATGAACCCCTCTTGCTCTTGGGTCTGGGCGTTCTGCTCATCGACAGCTGTGCAAGGAAAAAGGGTCAGCAACTGACTTGTGGGTGTCACAGCAAGTATGGCAGCCTGGGCTCTCCTTCCCTAATCTGTCATATATCCACTAGCTGAAGGTTTAGACCCCAAAGCCCCACCCCACCCAGCCTTCTCCCTAGCCCCACACACTGTCAATAGGAGAGCCCCTGGCACTCGTGATAATAGGCTGGGAGAGGGAGGATGAGAGGCTGGAAGTACAGGGGCCTGGAGCAGCTGGGGGGGGGGGGGGGGGTTCTGGAAAGCCAGAGTGATGGTGTTCCAGCGTTCCCTTAAATTACCACACTCAGGGAACACTGGGAATGCCAGTACTCGCCTAAGGAAAGACACCTCTCACCAGGAGACCAGATACCTTTCTCTGTGTGTTCTATGATCTGGCGAATCGCTTTCTTCAGGCTGTTAGCCCTTAGCATGAGCTGTTCCCGGGGCCGAAATATCTGCGGCCGAGCTGGACAGGCCATTGCCACTGAGCGGTCCCTGGTAGAGCTGCAGATGCTTCCAGGTCCGTCACCATCTTCAGCCTCTTCGGCGATGGTGGGGGGTGGGTTGGGCAGTGAGGATGAGGCCTGGGACTCGTCGTCCAAGGTCTTAAGGAGCGAGTCCAGCTTCTCCTTCAGGACAGAGCACTGGACAGGGAGCACAACAGCATGCAGAGCGCCCTTCTCCATGTCGTGACGCCCCCATCCCTGCTCCCTGCCCAGGAACCAACCTTCTTGGCCATGACCTCTGACTCCTCCGAGCTCTCAGTTGTCTTCTCATAGGCCTTCCCTACCCGGGCCACAAAGTCCTTCACCGTCTCACAGAGCACTCTGGGCGGGGAGACAGAAGACATGTCTAGAGAGATGGCTCCAGGCTGGGACTCGGTGTCCACCTGCCTGGACCCCACCTTTCCCATGACTGCTGGGCACTTACTTAGCAGAGGAGATCACTACCGAGTGCTGGTCTGAGGTCAGGATTTTGGAAAGATGGGCTGCAACCGAGTCTTCATAGAAGAGAATTTGCTGCACCTGCAATCTCCCCAAAATATGGTGGGGGCCTGTTAGCCTCTGCGACAGAAAGCTTCACAACACTGAGTCCCCGTGATTTGCCCTCGCCAACTTCCCTCTGGACAGGTGACCACAAACAGGTGACCACAATTCTCTCCTAACAGATATTATCTTGCCAAGCAAAACCTCAACTCCAAATCCCAACCTGAGGTTCACTAATGCTTTGGGAAAGATTTCAGAAGGTTCACCAAGCTGTGGACAAACTGAAAAGATGGATCTCAACAAAGAAAAAAATATGAAAATGTACTAGCAGCTTACAAGCGTTCAGTATGAGATCACCACACCAGCCCATGCGAGGCATGCTGCCTCTAATTCCATGTCATCCTGAGGTGGGTGGCCCGCTGGTAGGCAGGCTCACAGCAGAGGCCTCACCCATCTAGCTGCCAGCAAAATCTCTCTCAGTGTAAATCACTCTCGTCACCACGGGCCTCTACCTGCTGAGCTCCATCCCCATGGGGGTGTGATAATTTCTCCCTAGGACCTAGCCCAGGGGTCAACAAACTTTCCTAATGGCCAGATAGGTCTCTCCACACATATTTATCCATCTTCTAAAAAACAAACAAAAAACAACTCAAAACACACATACCGCCTTCCCAGCTCCCAAGGCCCCATGAAAGTAGACTGCTGCGCCAGCCTCCCTCTTCCCAGTGCCCCAGCCCTGCTGACTGTGGTCTGCCCTGGCCAGAGCCCGGCTCACACACAGCTGCCAGCCACCCGCCCAGTGGTCACGAGCACCCCTAGTCCTATGCCAGCGCAGGTCCACAGCTAAGGAGACAAAGTGTGTCTACGCCCTAAGAGGGCATAATAGAGTTAAAGCTGAACAGTAGCCACCACCCGCCAAAAAGAACTCAAAGCTGAACTAGAGTAGGCTGACACAAGGGGCAGCTCTGGATGTCACAGGGTAGATGGGATAGGTGGCAGCCTGGGGAACGACAGGGCGCTCCAGGCACACAGGAGCGGCAGGAAACAGCAAGACCATGCAGGGGTCAGAGGAGCTGATGGGGCATGCTGGGAGAGCAGGAAGCCCCCAAGCCCGGTGCCAACCCCAGGAAACTCCCAGACGTCACAACGTCACAAAGGCCAAAAGCCTCTGCCGAAGGAGAGGGTGAGAACCACTCGGCCTCCAGCTCTGCCTGGGGTTCACCCTAAGCGTCCAGAGGGCAGGGAGGCAGCGGGATACTAGATGGGCGGTGCTGTGGACAGCAGCCCCGCGTACCTCGGAGTCCTCACTGAAGTCCTCGGTGACAGTGGAGGAGGAGGCCTGCCGGGGCAGTTTGGTCTCGTACGCCATGACACTCCACCTGCACAGCACAAGGTCAGCTCAAGTCAGCTCCACCTGCTGTGAGCAGGCACAGGACAGGTGCAGGACAGAAAACCCTTCAGGGTAGAACCTACACCCTCCTCTTCCCCTGGGCCCTTGACCTGACTGTGTTTTTAAGGCCCCGGTCACGTTCTGTGTCTGTAACGTGGCTCTTCACCGGGCTGAGAACAGAGGTCTCCCTCCACAGGCAGCAAGGCACTACAGCCCCACTGCCAGGGAGAAACAAACCCCACACCCGGCTGCCTTTGAGATGCTGCTTCTGGGAGCAGCAGCTCACCCTCCTAAGAAGAGCTGGCCACAGAAGCTGCTCAGGAGCCTGTGGAAAAGTGGGGACGCGCAAACGTCCCCATGATCAGAGCTCCGGGGTCCAGGGGGTGGCGGGGGCAGTGTTCCACAGGTACCCACACAGCTTACTCAGGGAGGGTGCCAAGGGATATCTTTAAGCACTAGAGGGTGATTACCCAGAACTACCTCTGAGACAGAACACAGGAGACGGAACTGCTCCTTTGCCAGTGGGTTATCAGAGGCTGGGCTGAGGTGCCCCAGGCACACTCAGGTTTGGCCTCATGAGAAAGCCTAGGGCCATTTCTAGGGCCTGTTTTTCTTCAGCTTTGTTTTTATCCTTTTCATAGTCTGACCAAAAAATCAAACACTACCAGAAAAAAGTAATATATGCTCAGGTTAAATTTTTACAAATAACTTTGCCACAGACTAAGAAGCAGTTTTAAAGCACTGGTCAAGGTGGCCTCTCTCTCAGAAGACCTCTCACCCATACGGCACCAGGAAGTGTCCTACTCACCGGTCCAGCATCTTGGTACTGGCTCTTTCCAGCTTCTCCAAGATCTGGGGCAGCTGGGTGTCGTCATCACAGGCCGAGCCCCAGCCTAGCACACGTGCCAGGTCATTCCCGGTCCCAAGCGGCAGCACTCCCAGCTGGCACTACAGAAACAGCAGGGAGCAGGCGTTCACGCCCCAGGGAGGAAAAGTCATCCCAGCACCCGGCCTCCCAGTTACCTACAACAGTGGCTGAATTAGTATGTGAGAGAGTTTGTCTAAAATCAAGTGATTTGTGCATGACAGGCAGAGCCCACCAGAAAGGACAGTCTCTGTAATCCAACAGAGAATGCCAGGGTCATCGCCCCTCCTTCTCCCCTGTCTTTCAGCTGCGGACTATCAAGCCTTTAGGACCTCTCTGATCTACTTCCCCCAATCCCCTCCTTCCCCCTCCTTCCCATGTGCACTGAAATGGTCTCAACCCTGAAGAACTGTTCTGTAATTCCCCAACACCTATCTCCCCATCCACTACAGTATCTTACTCACTAATGCCAAATTCTTCCCAAAGCATCACTAAGTATTCTTTCACTCCTCTAAAAACATCTTCAGTGGCTTCTAAATACTATCAAAAATGACGCCAGGACCATTCATTGTTTGAACAATCACACTTGAGTAGTCCTTAGGGCTCCATCTACACCCACCTACTTGTCATTCCCCAGAAAGACCTTGTACATCACTCGGACCTCATCCCCCACATGGAATTCCCATCCCAGAGTCCCCCTGATTCTCTCACTAGCTTCCCTGCGGACAGGTGACTACAGAATCCTTACCACACCAGTGCAGTGCTTAGGACCCCCCCCCCCCCAAGGCACTGGCTGCCCCAGAGCTCTCCAGCCTTCAAATTAGATGGCACAGTGACCAGCGGGGCCATAAGGCCTACAGTCCTCCCTGCAGCTCACAGGGCCCTCTGCTCATCTCATCAGCTGCAAGTGACCTACAAAAGGCCCTGCCATTGTGTGGGGACGGCAAACACACACAGGTCCTGCCTGACCAAGAGCCTGGCCTGAGAGGGCAGCAGAGCCTGAAACACAGATAAAGAGAGCCCAGCACTGATGGGTGCCCAGAAGGGCAGGGGCCTCAGGAAGGGCAGCCTGGAGGCATAAAGGGGAGGGAGCGTGTACGGCTGCAGGTGGTAACCTTGGTAGAAAGGTGACACACTGTGAAGGGGCAAGTGAAGAGAGGATGACAAAGAGGCAGAGAAGCAAGGCAGGGCCAAATGCGGGGCTCTGAAGACCTTCCTGAAGCCAGAGAAGCTACCACAGAATGCCAGGGGGACACGTGGGTAGAACTGCCCCAGGAAGGTCCGTGGCTGAGCTACAGAGGGACGGAGGCCAGGGACTCGGCACAGCCACAGCATGCAGGTGGCTCAGAGTGGGGATATGGCAGTGGGCAGGGGAATGTGAGGCGACTGACTGAACCCAGTAGTTAGCAAGAAAGACTGGGGGAGAAGGTGGAATGAGGAACCACCATCAGGTTTCCAGCTCTGACATCTGCACCGTAATGTCCTCAGACTCAAAGCGAAGGAAGGTAGATGCAGCTAGGCGACAGCTGGTGTTGGAAGCTTGAGGCAGCCAGAGAGCCTGGGGCTCAGCTATAAACTGTGGCTCCTTGAGGAGATGGCAGGGAAAACCCTGTAAGTGGCTGAGCTCTCAGAAGAGTGAGGGGGAGGAAAGACCCGGCAACGCTGAGGACGCGGACTTCCAGCAGAGGCAAGGAGGGGGATGTCCCTACTGAGACAGGAAGAGAATTAACACTGAGGGGGCTGGGGTCCCACAGAGGGGATAGCTGGAGCATCACACGCCACAGAGAAATGAAAGGAGATAATGGTCATGGACGAAAAGAACCACAAGGTTTGGCTGTCTTCCCAACCAGCCAGTGTAAACCTGGAAATGATCCAGGAAATCAACAGCACTGGCTCTGCATGCACCACTCTAACCCACCACCAGGCGGTGCTGTCTCCCTGTCCTGAGCAGCTGGCCCGCCTCTGGGCGGCCCCCACCCCGGAGTCCAATACTGTAAATGCAGCAGGAGGGCGCAGCTGGGGAGAGAACGCAAAACCACTGGCAAATACGTACAGGTCCCACAGGAGACTGGGATTGTTTTGTTTTTTTTAAGAATTATAACAAATAATACATATCTTTCATAATCTGGGGTATTGGCTAAGTTTCTCAGTATGACAAAAATCTTAAAGAAAAAGACAAAAATAAACCAAGTATATTGAAGACAAATGACAAACTAGGAGGGGAAATGCCTTCAATAACAGATAAGGAGTTAATGTAACAATAATCCTTAGATGTCAAATTCTTTAAAAAAGAAAAGTATATTCCCAAGAGAAAATGAGGCAAGAAAACATGAATAAGTGATTCATTTAAAACTTCATTATCAACTGAGATGTTCAACTTCACTAGTAATTAAAGAAATCAAAATAAGCATTTTTGGCGGTGCCCGTGGCTCAGTGGGTAGGGTGGCAGCCACATACACCGAGGCTGGTGGGTTCAAACCTGGCCTGGGCCAGCTAAACGACAACTACAGCAAAAAAATAGCCAGGCACTGTAGCAGGTGCCTGTAGTTCCAGCTACTTGGGAGGCTGAGGCAAGAGAATCGCTTAAGCCCAAGAGTTTGAGATTGCTGTGAGCTGTGATGCCACAGCACTCTACCAAGGGTGATATAGTGAGACTGTCTCAAAAACAAAAACAAGCAAACAACAACAACAAAAAAGCATATTTTTTTCTTGTCTACTTAGGCAAAAACTCAAGAGATGAGCACCTGACAGTGTGGGGGAAAGATCGGCTCTCTGAGCACCAGGGGCATGAAGCGGCACAGCCTGGTGAGGCCATGGTGAGGCACGTCCACACTCACATCCAGCAGCTTCAAAAGAGAAGAGTAAACGGGAAGCCGAGGCTTCACCAGAGCTGCCCCAGCAAGTAGTCTGGGGCCCACCCCTGGCAGAGGGGGTGAGCAAGCCCAGTGGAAACCTCCACACAGGCCCCCACTGACAGCCAATGAGGTGTCCCTCAAATACCAGTGATCGTGAAGTGCAGTAACAGAACAGCAGGGTACTGCAGTCCATTTAAGTAACAGCAGCACTGGCATTACTCTGCAGGCGGTATAACGGACGGCTCCTCAGCCAAGTGTTAGCTGTGGCTAATCACCCGGGGGAGTGGTGGCTGGGAGAGACACGTCAATGAACATATTTCATAAATGATCAGGAAAATCCATTTTTATTTTACTATGAAAAACTAAGTTTTGTGACCCATAATTCTGACTTGAGAAGTTTAAGTTTATTTTTGCCCCCTCCTGACAAGCAGGAGGCATCAAGCCATAAATCAGCACCCAACAAAGAGCCAGCAGGGGGCCGGGAGGGGCAACAGTCCCCCAGACCTGCTCTGACCTGGGTCCCTGGAGGACTATATTTTCTGTAAAGCCCTCTAACTGTGAACTTCCTGCTCACACATGACAAAGCCCCTGGGCCACTGGCCTGTCCTCCCAGGCCACAATCTGCACAACTTCCAGTGTCGCACTGGTCCCTGAGAAGAGGCACTCCAGGAAGCAACGGAGCTGAGACCAGGTGACCTCACTAGCCTTGCACCCGCTCCCCAGCTGGGCTACTCACGGCCAGTACCTGTTTGTGCAGGTTGAGGCTGTCAATTTCAGAGAGGACCCAGCCAACGCTGCCATCCCCACCACAAACCAGAATCCGGAATGTGTCAAACTTCTGGAATAACCGTAAGCTGCAGAGAAAAGAGAAAGTCAGCAGAATGACATACACGGTACAGGACACACAGCAGGCCCGTCGGCCCTGGGCCAGCTCTGGCTGCAGTTGCCCTCAGCTGGCCTGCACCAGGGGCCAGGTGAGCAGAGGCTCTGACACATAATGTTGACTCTGCACAGCTCCTGCACTCAGGTCTGCTTTGTCAAGTGGAACCAACCAGGGCCCTACCAAGCCCAAATGACTCTGAAAAATGAGCTGCTGGGTCCTCAGCAGACACCACACAATGACAGTGATGCCGCTCAGGCATCAGTCCCTGCTGGGCACATGGGCACAGCTCCCACACCTGTGCTGAGGCCAGGGGCCTGCAGCTCCCTTGGCGCCCTAGGCTGACAGATGCCACGTGTGACTTGTCCCCTTTGCAGCACGTATACCCTGGGCTCCTTGCCCCTTCCCCACAGCATCCCTCCTCAAGGCCCCTTGCTGCCAAGGGGATGGCTTGTGCTTTTTTATCCAGTCAGCCAGCCTGTGCCTCTTCAGTGATGAGTTCAGTCCCTTTACTGACTTTTATTGAGAGAACTGATAAGTGTTGTAGAGTTCTATTCATCTTATTTTGAGAAAGTCTTTTGGGTAGTTTTACCCTTTGTGCCTTTCTGGAAGCTAAGTTTTGATCTTTGTATTCTGGGTGTTTACTTTGTTGGTGGTCCATTGTGGTGCTCATTGTTGAGAACAGGTGTTAAGTATTTCCTGCAGCCCTGGTCTTGCTGTGATGAATTTCCTCAGTGCTTGTATGTCCACAAGAGATTTGGGTTCTCCATCAATTTTGAAGCTTAGCCTATCAGGATACAAAATTCTGGGCTGGGAGCGCCAGCAGTGGGAGGCAAGGGCTGTGGACGCTGAGCTTCGTGATTTCATCGTAGAGACAGTTCTACTGTAGAGATGGTCAACGTACCTAAAACCCGAAGAACTTTCTGTAAGAAGTGTGGCAAGCATCAGCCTCACAAAGTGACCCAGTATAAGAAGGGCAAGGATGCCTTATATGCCCAAGGAAAGAGGCGCTATGATCGAAAACAGAGTGGCTATGGTGGGTAGACAAAGCCAATTTTCCGGAAGAAGGCTAACACCACAAAGAAAATTGTGCTAAGGCTGGAATGCGCTGAGCCTAACTGCAGATCCAAGAGGATGCTGGCCATTAAGAGATGCAAGCATTTTGAACTGGGAGGAGATAAGAAAAGAAAGGGCCAAGAGATCCAGTTCTAAACTTTGAGACTTTTTATCTTTTTGAGGAGAAAATGTTGAAGCTATACAAAAATTACCTGTAGGGAAACAAATATGATGACATTAAAAAAAAAAAAAATTCTGGGCTGAAAACTGTTTTGTTTAAGAATGTCGAGGGTGGATGACCATGCTCTTCTGGTCTGCTGTCATCCTAACGGCTCTGCCTCTGTAGGTCAGTTCACTTACTCCTGGCTGCTTGCAGAATTTTTTCTTTCATCTTTACTTTGGATAGGTTCATTACAATGTGTCTGGAGAGACTCTGTTTGAGTTGAAGATGATCTAGGATTCAATATCCATCTGAAAGGAGTGTATTGGGGTCTTTGGTAAAACTTAGGAAGTTTTCCTTTGTATTGTCTCCAGTGGGGCTTCCATTCCTTCGGGACAATCTTCTTCTTCCCCTTTCGGAATCTCTATTATCCATATATTTGAACTCTCTATGGAGTTTCATAGTCCTCTAAGCACCTATTGTGCTTTCTCTCTTCTTTTCTGCCTCTTTAACTACCTGGGTTAACTTGAAAATTTTATCCTTCAGCTCCAAGGTTCTTTCTTCTCCGAGGTCTAACCTACTTTTGATACTTTCTACTGCATTTTTCCATTTCCTGACTGGCTCCTTCATTTCCTTAAGCTCTGCCATATCCTTTCTATATTCTAGGTAACTCTTATCCAACTTTTGCTTCTCTCTTTCCATTTTCTCATGCATTTCTTTTTTTTTTTGAGACAGAGTCTCACTTTGTCACCCTTGGTAGAGTGCTGTGCATCTCTAGCTCACAGCAACCTCAAACTCTTGAGCTCAAGCAATTCTTTTTGCCTCAGCCTCTCAAGTGGTTGGGACTACAGGCACCCACCACAAACCCCTGCTGTTTTTAGAAATGAAGTCTCACTCTAGCTCAGGCAATCCATCTGCCTCGGCCTCCCAGAGTGCTAGAATTATAGGTGTGAGCCACCGTGCCTGGCAAGTTTATTAATTTTTTATAGGTGGAGTCTTCTGCAGCAGCTGGCTCATGGTCCCTTGGGGAAGTTCCTCTGTTTTGGTTTTTCACGTTGCCTGAATTTTTCTGTTGGTTCCTTCTCATATGTTCTTTCTTCTTGTTCACATCCTTGTCCTTTTTCCTCTTTACTGCCTTCTTTGTTTCAAACAGAAGTCCTTGTTCTTGATGACAATATAATACAATATGTTGCTGGGACAGCAGGTGGTACGATGTTTTTTTTAGGAGACAGAGCACAGCCAGCAACCTGCCTGGTCCTTATTCCAAACTTAGCTGCCTTCGGTCATCACTTCATTATTTCCTCAGCATTTAGACCTTGCAGGTTGGGATCTTAAAGCTCACAAGAATCCTTCACAGTACCCCCTGACTCTAGATCCTGTGGGGTGCAGGAGTCCCTCAGTCTGTCTCAAGAGTGGAGCTCTGATCCCGGCAGGCAGAATTAAGACAGCCATGTTTTAGGCCCCTGATAACACCTTCTTCTGATCTTCCCACAGTGGCAGCCCCCTTCCCTAGACCTTCTCATTATGGCTGCCTCACCAGTTACCAAACCTTTGGCAAATCCACTCCAACTGGCATTCAAATCTGGTTGCTGTATACTGTTCAAGTCCACCCACTCTTCCAAGCTTTCCACTCAACATGCAGCTTCCACAACTAAAAACTCTAGAAAGGCTTCCTCCCATCCTGGACCTCCATGGGCAGCCAGCCAATCCCAGCTGGTCCCAATCACTTGCCTAATTCATCAGATTTCCACTGGTCCAGATCATACGCTGTATCCACCTCACTACCTCCTCGCTGTGCTCCCAGAGCTTTGAGACTGGGTAAGGTCCCCACACCAGGTATAACTGGGTTTTCTCCTTTTTCCCCCCAGTCATTCAAGGAGAGCTCAACTGAGTGATCCTTCTGGTCTATCATCTTACTCCACCCCTCCTCATCTCATGTTTAACCCCTACTACAAATCAAGGCGGTATGTACACATGCCCAGATTAACACAACTTGCAAGTTCTGCTGCACAGCCTGTCCTGTCCAAAGCACTTTTAAGGCACTTTTCCACAGCACTTATTTACAGCATTTACAGCACTATTTACAGCACTCATCAAAAGCAACCTGAGCCTGATGGGTTGGGCCTTGCAAGGGATATATGGTAACCCCACTTCTCTACGTTTTAATCAAAATTATTGACCAACCTAGTGGTGAGTGTGACCGTGGTATTGAGATGAGAAATCTGCCTGCCAAAAACAGGCAGCACACGTCCTTTGAGGAAATAGGCTCTACATTTGCTCTGTAGCAGAGCCTTGCTGTGAGGAAGAAATCAACACAGAAGACGCCAGAGGACCAGTGTGGAGCCCAGGCATGGGCTAAGATATGGCAGCTGAGGACAATCAGAGAGCCTCCAGGGTCACAGCCCAGCTCCACCAGGTCCCTCCCAACAACAGGCACTGTGAGTGCTGCCCACCATTAGCACCCTGGACAAGCTCCCTAAAGTGCCACTGAGTCTCCTACAGCTCGTGCCTGGAACTGGTGCTTCCAAAGGAAAAAGGTATCAGTTCAAATGACAAAATTCACAGAAGCAAATGTTTTCTACAAATGTACAGAAGTATGAAACCAGAGAGAACCCATGCCAGCTCCCCAGGGAGCCAAAGAGCAGCTTAATCCCTCTGCCCCAAGCTGCCACCCCAGCATGCCCCCTACCTCACAGCACCAGCACCCAAGCAACCTCGTGTCCCAATGTAACAGACTCCCCTTTGGCCTCATGGAGGAAAGCTGTTTCCTCACTACTGACCAGCCTACAAAGAACGTGGCAGACCTGCAGATACTGACACGCAACATACCCACAGTGCTGCAGGCTGACACACACAGAATTTACCTGCCCAATACCAGGTAAAGCAGGATCCTATTTGGTTCATGTCTGCGTGTGTCCTTGAGCATGCGTATGCTAGAGAACATGCACTTCTGTTAACTCAGAGTAGGTACCTCTGCAAGGGCAAAGTGGGGAGCGGGTGGCTCAAACTTTCTTCCTTTCTTTCCCTCCTTCCTTTCTTCCTTCCTCCTCTACTTTCCTCTCCCTTCCTCCTTCCCCTTCCTCCTCTTTTTCCTCTTTCCTTCCTTCGTTCTTTTCTTTCTTCTTTCTTTTCTCTTCCCCCACCTTTTTTTTTTTTAATTTATTTAAAGACAGGGTCTCACTCTGTGGCACAAGCTGGAGTGCTATGACATCATCATAGTTCATAACAACCTCAAACTCCTGGGCTCCAGCAATCCTCATGCCTCAGCCTCCCAACTACCTGGGACTTCAGGTATGAGCCACAATGCTTGTCTCATTTTTCTCTTTTTTTGTGGAGAGATGTCTCACTACATTGCTTAGACCGGTCTTCAATTCCTGGCTACAAGTGATCCTACCACCTCTGTCTCTCAAAGTGCTAGGATTACAGGCATTAGCCACTGCACCTGGCCTTTTTTCCTATTTAAAAATTTCTGAGTCTTTGTTATTTTTTTTCATAAGTACACATTATCTACAAAATTTTTACAACTCCAAGAAAAATAGATTTTACAAGCTTCCTACCCAAGGTGTGGTCCTCCATTCATGAGGTCGAAGACCTGGGCAGGGTTCAGCAGCTGTTTGAATCTTCTGAGGAACTTCACTCCCTGGTTGTCCCCACTCTTTGAATTGACAAAAACCAACAATGGGCTTGTACAAGATGGAGGACAGCTGGCCTTCCAGAACCCTGGATGTAAGAATAAATAGGACAGAGAAAATGCTGAGAGGCATTGCTGATACAAGAAGCAGCCCAGTCACCCCAAGGGACACACACCTGACATGTACCCATCCCCATAACTCAACAAGAGATGAGTGAATACAAGTCCACAGGGCCACTCCCCAGGTATGATGAGGAGTCCAGGTTCCACTTCACTGCTCTCTCCTCTGATCCTTCATCTGGTAGAACTGATTCCCCTCAGCCACACCCCCCAGCACCTCCCTTCCAACAGTGCTTGTCAACATATGACATGTGCTCTAGCAGTGGTGATAGCAACTACAAGGCAGCACGCTAGCATCTGCCAGACAGAGACAGGCCCAGACTCTCTGGCTCACAGAAGTCAGAGAAAGCTTAGACTCTACCCACTCAATAGCCAATGGCTCCTTCAGCTCCAATGACCAGCTTCAGGCCAAGTGTGACTAATGTCAACACCCTAAAGTCAGGACACTGTCTACTGCCTCCACATGGGGCCCCACCCCTGTGGCAGTGCCTGACCTCTTGGCTGACCACACCACACCAAGCTAATCAACTCTCCAGTAGGAGAGGAGAGAATGCATGACGGAGGCAAAAGAGGCGTGCGTCATGGGTGAGGAGGACAGGAACACGGTACCCACCATCAGAGTCGATGCTGTTGAGCGCTGTGGGGGGGATGACTGACACTTTGCACAGGCCCAATGGGCACTTGGTCTGCAAGGATTCCTTACATGATGTGTGCACCTGAAACAAGACTCCATATGCCACCAAGGTCCCACACACGCCACCAGGGTCACCCTCACATGCACCCAACTCCCCCTGCCCTGCAGCTGATGATCTGGCCTCAGTGGGGCTGACCTGCACCCACCTGTGTCCTGGATTTGCCTTTGAGAAGGCATGACACAGAAGCACCAGGTGGGAGCCAGTCATCACCCACCCTGTGTGAGCTCTCATCCTGGCCCAGCCCCGGCCCTTCAGGCACAGTAACATTAACTCTCAGGACTGAATTAAGGGCTCTTGGGGCAAGGTGCCTCCATGTGGTCAGGCCCCCTCCTAAGTTCTCATTAGGTAACTGCAGCACCCATCTCCCAACAACAGCCGCAGCAGGGAATGCATGGAGGCTACCTGCCTCTGCCGGCCATATCTCAGCTAACAGGGCAATGTCCACAACCACAACCTAAGAGGGACCCCACGGGTAACACCGTTGCTCTTCCTCCTTCTCACATGTAGCTGTGGCTGCTATGAACACTGCCCCAAAGTGAACCGCTCTTGGAAAAGCCTCTACTGCTTTCCTGCTCCCACACTCCAGAGAGCTGCCCCAAACAACCCTGGCATAGCCTATCTGTAGTGCCATATGAAGATATGACAGGTGTTATAAAGAAAAACATCTGAACGTGTCTAAATTCAAGAGTAAGAAACATACATACACACAGAAAAACCAGTCAATAATAATGAGAATGACCAGACAGAAGGCAAAGTCAAGTCACCACACAGTCCAGAGCCCAGACTCACAGAGCTGGAGAGGCCTCCCAGGTAAATACACCAGGATTCAGAAGGTGAAGCTCCACACAGGACACAGAGGTACAGGTCCTTGGGGACCACGGGGAACAGGCCACCCCAGCTCAGGTGCAGGGCTCACACTCACCATGGCCTTGCACCAGAGGCAGCGCCAGTCCTGCAGGCGTAACACACTGCCACAGGTCTTATCACACACTGTGCACTTGGCGCTCACGGGCAGGTTTCCTTCCAGCCACTGGTGGGGCATGGCAACCTGTGGCCAAGCAGAGACATGCGCTGGAGATGCTCCCAGAGCCCTGGCTCCAAGGCCAGCCCAGCCAGAAATGCCCTCTGTGAACCCAGACCAGGCATTCTTCCCAACAAGCACCTTCCCTGCTGGCAGTGTGGGGAGAACAGGGAAGGCCTGGGAAGTGCCAGAGGAGCAGGAACCACAAAGGGCCCCCACACACCATCCACATGACACCTGATCTCTGGGTGACCATCTCGAATGAAACCGCATGGGGAGGGCAGGGTCCCCTGATGTACCCCATCTGCATCCTCGATGATATCCTTCCCGATTGAGGCCAGTGTGGTCCACTTGCAGTTATTGGTCGCACGCACTGCACACCGCTTATGAGCCTTAAATTTGCACACTGAAAGAGAAGGGACACATGAGCCTGTAAGCTCATCTGTGACAGGAGCTTCACACATCGAGCTGACAAGGTTGTGAGAATCATCCAGGCCTAGCAAAGTCTTAGAAGGAACCAACAGCACTCCCAGCTTGTAGTCGAACTGCTGTTACCTGCTGAGAGGCCGATGGTGGTAGCAAGAGAGGCAGAAGTGAGACCAGACACAGAAGATAGTCAAAGTGTCAGTGAAGTTTCTGTAACAGGTCACCTGCACCCTCTTTTACAACTACTTAACCCTGCCCTCTGTGCAGCACAAATGTGGCCACAGGGAGCACTTTTTATAGATAGCGAAATTTCCATTTCATGGAATTTTCATGTGTCACACAATATGCTTCTTTTAATTTTTTCCAACCATTTTTAAATGTAAAAGCTAGTCCTGCATTGGAGAGCTGGATGAAAACAGAAGGCAGAGTGTTGCACTCCCCGCTCAGAGCACTGCCCTTGCCCCTCACCAGACTCCCTCACTTGGAGCACGGGGGCCATGACCTCTAGGTCTGTAAGACACTTGTAATCCCAGACTCAGTTCACCTGGGGAGGAGAATCTCATCACATTGGAGCCAATCAGCATTTCTGAAATGCCTTTCCCTCTGCATTCCCCATGCTTCCTCTTTGTTTCTCCTGACCTCCACAGCCCTTCTTTTTGATTTGAGCACTACAAAAAATGATTTAACAAGGAATCCGCAGTCAGTAAAAAAAAAAACAAGGTGTCACAGAAATCACCTTCTCCTTGACTGACCAGGTGGCAGTGGCTTTTTGTGGTGACTGAGTTTGGATTTCCAAAGTTTTATCCAGGAAAACCTCAGGCCACCTTTCTCACCAGAGTAAGAAACACATCATCCATACCTTCACAAGACAGCCCGTGGGATGTGACCCCAGACAGAGCCTCCCGGCACACGTTGCAGTAGGTTGGCCTGGCGTGGGAACAGGCATACCAATTGTGTGTCCCTGAGAAGTGGTCCATGCTGTACTGGGTGGGCTGGAAGAAATAAATAAAGATGGCAAAGATAAGAGAACCTTTGAAATTCTTAAGTGTGGCAATTTAGGATTAAACAAAGTATCCAAGAAAGGGAGGAGGAAGGTTTACAAAGGACAGGGTCATAGTGTGCAAGTCTATACCACAGAAAGAACTGGTGGCAGCCCCCATTTTTTAAGAAACATGCTGAGAATATGAGTTCCAGAAACGCTGGTCTGCACGGGGAGGTCTCAGGCGGCAGGACGTTAGGGAAAGGGCCACAGAGGCAACAACAGGCATTTGTAGGAAGATGTTTTCCTTTTCTAACCTCAAAATGCTCCCTGTTCTGGACAGTCTTCAGAGCTGCAATCCAATCTTCCATTTCTTTTCTGTTATCAGCACACAAAATAAGCTTCCTACATGGAGTGATGACCTAAAGAGAAAGAATCATATTCAATATATCTGTGGACAAAGGACAAGTGCCTACAGCTAGAAACACTTTTAAAAAGTCTACCTCCAAAATGTGTGTATAAAATAAAAAATTACTACTTCATTCAGGTACGTACACCGAACAGAACAGAAAAATAGTTACCATGGGTCACTAAAAATCAAAAACAATCTACAACCAAAAAGACAAGGAAATTTGTTTACTGGTGATCAACTTAAGTGGACACTTATAACTACTCACATAGACATGGCACGAAGCTCTAGAAAATTAACAAGAAAAAGGGGTGGCACACAGAGGAAACACAGTCAGGCTGGCTAAGAGCCCACAGGCTGGTGTCCAGCACTTGCTCGCTTTAGTGAAGTTTGCTCCACAGATAATTCTAGAATAACACAAACATGTACCACACATAAATTTTCTTGTAGAAAATCTCAACACAAAACAACAGGGGGAAAAAACCAGCTCCTACAATCAGAGTCTGACAACTTCACGGGAGATGAGGCCATGGACCTGTTAATTATCAGCAGACGAAAATTATATCCACAATATAGAGTGTTTATAAATCAGTAGGAAAAAAACTTTCTGGTATTAAGAAGAGGCTATGAACTTGCATGTTACCAAAGAAACACAAAACAGCTAATAAGCAAATTAAAATCTGCTTAATCACTCCAGTCATCAGAGAACGCAAATGAAAACAGCAATCTATTTTTCACCCCCAGGATTAGCAAAGTTTTAAAAGATGATCTAGTGGTGGCAAAGTCATGGGAGAAAAGTCAAGTACTGGGAGGAAGTGAACAAGGTGCAAACTGTTTAGAGAAAAACTTGACAGCGTCTATCAAAATCTTCAAAGGTCATAAACTTTTACTTGATTTTATTTTATAAATGATGTAAAAGATCTATAGTCACAGGTCCAAAGTCAAATCTATTAAACAAGGTAGAGCCAGAAGTCTGGTTTTTACATCTTTCCCCTCTATCCAGGCTTCCATAGGTAGCTTTAAAAAAAAAAAAAAAAAGATGGTTTATCCCTTACATTTTTGACGTATGTGAAAACATATATATTCAGTCTCCCCTTTGTAAACAGTACCACAGATACCTTGGTCCTCTCCATAGCAATATACAGAGATGCTGAGCTTCCTTGGTCTGTCCTCCTCCACTGGACAGAAGCACCATGGTCTGTTCAATCAGCACGGTATTCACGGGAATTCTATTCTGTGCTGCTCCCCACAGTGCTGCCGTGAACCGTCCTCACACAGAGCCTTGCCTATTTTTACCAGCGTATCTCTGGGATGAATTCTTATGCCCTGACTAACAGTAATGTGCACATGTAGTTTTGCTGTTGCCAAATCCTCCCCCGCCGGGTTGTACCATCTTGCATTTTCACTGGTAGTGTTAAGAAAATGTCTGCTTCCTTACAGATGCCTCAGTAAAATACACTATTTAATTTTTAGATTTCTGCCTATCTTACAGCTTTAATTTACATTAAGAAGACCCAATTTAGGACACACGATTTACATTATTAGATGATCATGTTTCTGGCTCATGTCTCTCTAGTGATTAAGCGTCATCACAGGGGGTGGATAGAACCAGGCCCTCTGTGCACGGCTGGTTCTTCCTTCCACATATCCAGGGTTACTGGGAGAAGAAAACCTACAGCGAGGCTGGGGGTAGAAGTGACAGAGCCAGGGAGTGGGGGAGGAGGAAAGTCGGAGCACGGCAGGGACCGTGGGCCGCTCTGCTCTCCTTGCCTTGAGAGCACACAGAGTGCCCTTTCCCACCAGACAATGCCCATGGGCTCAGCAAGCCTACCAAGTGTCTCTTCTAGGCCAGGACACGCAAGATTCTTGCCCTCATACAACTTACACTGGGAAGCGACAGACAGACTGCCACTTCGCATGCTGACTTGGCTATGAAGATAGGGCGGCACCTACCAGCAGAACTGGTGGTGTGCAGGCACAGGTCTAAGGAGTCCACGGAGCCAGGGCGGTTGAGCAGGAGCAGCCATCACCTGTCCATCAAGTCTGCACAGCCTGAGCAGCACTCCCTAACTGCTCATTCTGGGGCTTTAGGATTTGCACATTTTTGTCAGAACAAACACAGCAAAAGGAAAATAATACACCATACTTTGCCATGTGTAGTGTGCTCCTGTGTATAATCCACACCCACATTTTGGCCCAAACTTTCAGGAAAAAAAAAATCTGTCACTTGAATTTTTATTTAAAAAAAAAAAAATTTTTTTTTTCTTTTTTTTTGTGGAGAGAGAGTCTCACTTTATCACCCCCAGTAGAGTGCGATAGCATCGCAGCTCACAGCAACCTCCAAATCCTGGGTTTAGGTGATTCTCTTGCCTCAGCCTCCCGAGTAGCTGGGACTACAGGCAACTGCCACAACGCCCGGATTTTTTTTGTTGCAATTTGGCCGGGGCCGGGTTTGAACCCGCCACCCTCAGTATATGGGGCCAGTGCCCTACTCACTGATCCACAGGAGCCCCCCTTTTATTTCAAATTTTTATTTGCTTATATTTAGGCAGTTGTTTTTTCTATTATAAAGAAATTTTAGTATTTATTTTTTAACATATTATAGTACAAGAAATTTTATGTAACAAATAATTACAAAACACAAGAACAGGTACGAGGTATAGGAAACTGTATGGACTAGCAACACAGCACCACCTATAATCTATAGAGCCAGGGAGTAGGGGAGGAGGAAAGGTTCTTCCATTCCCCTAACCTATAATCTCATCCTTATTTTTCACTCAAAAATTTGGGCAAAAAGGTGTGTGTTATACACAGCCAGACATAGTGCTTCATTCTGCAGGATTATATGATGAATTATGCAATCAGGATACGTACAGAGGCCAAGACTTTCTACGTCCCATTTATGTCGACTACTCCCATGATGGCCTGAACACGGTGGGGGCCCAGGCTACCCTAGAACTCAGCCAGGTCATTTGGGCCCAGAAGGAGGGGCTTACTGGATGAGCTGCATGGGTATGGCATGGCTGGGCAGCCACCTGCAGACAAAACCATCAGGCTGAAAGACAACTAGTCAATGACACCAGTGCCTTAATCTTGGTGACTGCTTATAGGAAATAAACACTAAGCAAGAGAGATGTTAACAGATGGAAAAACATACCATGCTCATGGCTGGGAAGAATTAACATTGTTAAAATGCCCATACTGCCCAAAGCAATATATCATTTTAATGCAATACCTATTAAAGCTCCACTATCATACTTTAAAGATCTTGAAAAAATAATATTTCATTTTATATGGAATCAGAAAAAACCTCGAATAGCCAAAACATTACTCAGCAATAAAAACAAAGCAGGAGAAATCATGCTACTAGACCTAGGACTGTACTATAAATCAATAGTGATCAAAACAGCATGATATTGGCACAAAACCAGAGAAGTAGATGTCTGGAACAGAATAGAGAACCAAGAGATGGATCCAGCTACTTACCGTTATTTGATCTTTGACAAGCCAATTAAAAACATTCAGTGGGGAAAACATTCCCTATTTAACAAATGGTTCTGGACAAACTGGCTGGCAACCTGTAGAAGATTAAAACTAGACCCACACCTTTCACGATTAACCAAGATAGACTGTCACTGGATAAAATATTTAAACTTAAGACATAAAACTATAAAAATACTTGAAGAAAGTGCAAGGAAAACTCTTGAAGAAATTGACCTGGGTGAATATTTTATGAGGAGGACTCCCTAGGCAATTGAAGCAGTACCAAAAACACACAACTAGGACCTGATCAAACTAAAAAGCTTCTG